>CM038713.1:42486036-42581036 GCA_021613375.1 Megaleporinus macrocephalus
CTATCTATCTCTCTCCTTTTCTATCTGTCCCTCTCTCTCCTTCTCTCCCTCTATCTATCTCTCTCTTTTTCTATCTCTCCCTCTCTTTCTCTATCTCTATCTCTGCCTCTCTCTATCTATCTATCTCTCTCTCCTTTTCTATCTCTCCCTCTCTATCTATCTATCTCTCTCTCCTTTTCTATCTCTCCCTCTCTATCTATCTATCTATCTATCTATCTATCTATCTATCTATCTCCTTTTCTATCTCTCCTTCTCTCTCTCTATGTATCTCTATTTTTCTATCTATTCCTCTCTCTCTACTTCTCTCTCTCTTTCTCTCTCTCTCTCTCCTTTTTATCACTCCTTCTCTCTCTTTATCTATCTCTCTCCTTTTCTATCTGCCCCTCTCTCTCTCACTCTCTCTCTATCTCTATCTCTCTCTTCTTTTCTATCTCTATCTCTCTCCTTTTCTATCTCTCCCTCTCTCTCTACTTCTCTCTCCCTATCTCTCTCTCTATTTCCCCCTCTCTCTCTACTTCTCTCTCTCTATTCTCTCTCTCTGTATCTCTCTCTCCTTTTCTCTCTCCTTCTCTCTCTCTCTCTCTCTCCCTCTATCTTTCTCTATATCTCTCTCTCTTTCTCTTTCCATCTTTTCCTCTCTCTCTCCTCCTTACTCTTCTTCTCTCTCTATCTCTCCCTCTCTATCTCACTCTTTTTCACTCACCCTCTCTCTCTCTTTATCTCTTTGTCTCTTAATCTCTCTCTCTCTCCCTCTTTCTCTCTCTCTGTCTATCCAGATGATTGTTACAGAATGTAAACCTCCGTGTTTCCTCTTAATTTACATATTCCAGTGATGTAGGACGTCAGCGCTGATTCATAAAACTGAAAACATGTAAATAATAAAAAAGGTGTGATGAGAGAAAAGGAGAGGGAGACAAAGTGAGAGGAGGTATTTTAATTCCCTTATGGAGCTTTAATTATCCTGAGAAACAAGGCAGAATTCCAGAACTTTGACACGCTGAGGACATTTCGAAGGTCAGTGTTATGAGGAAAGGTATTAAATATGAATAAATATATAAATAAATAAGTAAAAAAATAAACAAATAAATGGACCGTCTTCTTCTTCTTCTTCTTCTTCTTCTTTTTTCTATCTGGGAAGGTTGCTATCCAGGTCAGGTTAATATTTTTGGTTATAGCTGAGCTTAATGTCATGCTAATGGAGGTGAAGGTTAAGTTATGGCACAGAATTAATGAGCTGTAATCTGCACACACGGCGGGTCCCCGATAGGATAGTAAAACAGGCGTACTTGTGGACATTTATTTATGTATTTACAAGAAGTTTCAGTGGCAGAATCTGATTGGCTGAGAAGTAAGAAGGTTGTTTCCTAATTACTGTGCGCTGGTTCAGTACACACAGTACTGTACAAAAGTTTGAGGCACTTGGGGACATTATAATATATATATATATATTTTTTTTTTTACTATTATTTAATCCTTTCCAAGCTTCTCCTTGTGCAAACAACCCAGTATTATTTACAGTTCTCATCTAATACCTGCTTTGACTGCTCAGGACTTCATTAAGATAAATCAAGATTTGCTGCTGAAGGAACTGAACACATTCATGCAATGTCTGGGGCGTCCAGGAAAAATCTGGAACTACACTTTGTTCTTCAAACTGGATCAAGATCTGATCTACTTCTCTCACAATAACATATTCATGTTACTTTGTATTGTATGTAGGATTATTTACATCTGTTCTAATCAGATCTGCTGTTCTTACTGATGTACATACACTTATTACACAATCGGTTTAGGTGCCTTTGACTTTTATACAGTAGACATTAAATAAAGTCTATAAGATAACATATATAATCTGAACTACAGCCTGTTTGGTCAGATTCTGGAGAAGTAGGATTCCTCATCCCTTCTAGAGGCAGGTAGAGTAGACTTCATCATTACAAAAGTAAAAGTACTGGTAGTTGGGTAAAATACTGCAAAAGTATGTTGAACTTGAGTAAAAGTTCCAAAGTATCAGGTCTTTTTTTCTCAGTACTCTGAAGTACTGAGTAACTTACAGAACTGCAGTGGAGTCTCTTAGTAAATCTAGCATCTATTAGTTTTTATGTGTGTGTGAGGTCAGATAAGTGTGTTTGTGCGTTTAGGTAAGTGTGTGTGAGGTCAGATAAGTGTGTGTGTGTGTTTTAGGTAAGTGTGTGAGGTCAGATAAGTATGTGTGTGTGTGTGTGGTCAGATAAGTGTGTGTGTGTGATCAGATAAGTGTGTGTGTGTGTGTGTGTGTGTGTGTGTGTGTGTGATCAGATAAGTGTGTGTGAGGTCAGGTAAGTGTGTGTGATGTCAGGTCAGTGTGTGTGGTCAGGTCAGTGTGTGTGATCAGGTCAGTGTGTGTGAGGTCAGGTCAGTGTGTGTGAGGTCAGGTAAGTGTGTTTGTGAGGTTAGGTAAGTGTGTGTGTGATCAGTTAGGTGTGTATGTGAGGTCAGATCAATGTGTGTAAGGTCAGGTCAGTGTGTGTGAGGTAAGTGTGTGTGAGGTCAGGTAAGTGTGTGTGATGTCAGGTCAGTGTGTGTGGTCAGGTCAGTGTGTGTGATCAGGTCAGTGTGTGTGAGGTCAGGTCAGTGTGTGTGAGGTCAGGTCAGTGTGTGTGAGGTAAGTGTGTGTGAGATTAGGTCAGTGTGTGTGAGGTAAGTGTGTGTGAGGTCAGATCAATGTGTGTAAGGTCAGGTCAGTGTGTGTGAGGTAAGTGTGTGTGAGATTAGGTCAGTGTGTGTGAGGTCAGGTAAGTGTGTTTGTGAGGTTAGGTAAGTGTGTGTGTGTGATCAGTTAGGTGTGTATGTGAGGTCAAATAAGTGTGTGTGTGTGGTCAGATAAGTGTGTGTGTTTGTGAGGTCAGATAAGTGTGTGTGTGGTCAGGAAAGTGTGTGTGAGGTCAGATAAGTGTGTGTGTCGTCAGGTGTGTGTGTGTGTGAGATCAGGTAAGTGTGTGTGAGGTCAGGTCAGTGTGTGTGAGGTCAGGTCAGTGTGTGTGAGGTCAGGTCAGTGTGTGTGAGGTCAGTTAAGTGTGTGTGAGGTCAGGTCAGTGTGTGAGGTAAGTGTGTGTGAGGTCAGGTCAGTGTGTGAGGTCAGTGTGTATGAGGTCAGTGTGTTTGAGGTCAGTGTGTGTGAGGTCAGGTCAGTGTGTGAGGTCAGTGTGTGTAAGGTCAGATAAGTGTGTGTGAGGTCAGGTCAGTGTGTGAGGTAAGTGTGTGTGAGGTCAGGTCAGTGTGTGAGGTAAGTGTGTGTGAGGTCAGGTCAGTGTGTGAGGTCAGTGTGTATGAGGTCAGTGTGTTTGAGGTCAGTGTGTGTGAGGTCAGTGTGTGAGGTCAGGTCAGTGTGTGAGGTCAGTGTGTATGAGGTCAGTGTGTGTGAGGTCAGTGTGTGAGGTCAGTGTGTGAGGTCAGTGTGTATGAGGTCAGTTAAGTGTGTGTAGGGTCAGATAAGTGTGTGTGAGGTCAGCTCAGTGTGTGTAAGGTCAGGTCAGTGTGTTTGTGTGGTAAGTGTGTGTGAGGTCAGTGTGTGAGGTCAGTGTGTATGAGGTCAGGTAAGTGTGTTTGTGTGTTCAGGTAAGTGTGTGTGAGGTCAGGTAAGTGTGTGTGTGGTCAGGTCAGTGTGTGTAAGGTCAGGTTAGTGTGTGTGAGGTCAGGTCAGTGTGTAAGGTCAGGTAAGTGTGTTTGTGTGGTCAGGTAAGTGTGTTTGTGTGGTAAGTGTGTGTGAGGTCAGGTTAGTGTGTGTGAGGTTAGTGTGTGTGAGGTCAGTGTGTGAGGTCAGTGTGTGTGAGGTCAGTGTGTGTGAGGTCAGTGTGTGAGGTCAGTGTGTATGAGGTTAGTGTGTGTGAGGTCAGTGTGTGTGAGGTCAGTGTGTGTGAGGTCAGTGTGTGAGGTCAGTGTGTGTGAGGTCAGTGTGTATGAGGTGTGAGGTCAATGTGTATGAGGTGTGAGGTCAGTGTGTATGTGTGTGAGGTCAGTGTGTGTGAGGTCAGTGTGTGTGAGGTCAGTGTGTATGAGGTGTGAGGTCAGTGTGTGTGAGGTCAGTGTGTGTGAGGTCAGTGTGTATGAGGTGTGAGGTCAGTGTGTATGAGGTGTGAGGTCAGTGTGTATGTGTGTGAGGTCAGTGTGTGTGAGGTCAGTGTGTATGAGGTGTGAGGTCAGTGTGTATGTGTGTGAGGTCAGTGTGTGTGAGGTCAGTGTGTGTGAGGTCAGTGTGTATGAGGTGTGAGGTCAGTGTGTATGAGGTGTGAGGTCAGTGTGTATGTGTGTGAGGTCAGTGTGTGTGAGGTCAGTGTGTGTGAGGTCAGTGTGTGTGAGGTCAGTGTGTATGAGGTGTGAGGTCAGTGTGTATGTGTGTGAGGTCAGTGTGTGTGAGGTCAGTGTGTGTGAGTCCAGTGTGTATGAGGTGTGAGGTCAGTGTGTATGTGTGTGAGGTCAGTGTGTGTGAGGTCAGTGTGTGTGAGGTCAGTGTGTATGAGGTGTGAGGTCAGTGTGTATGTGTGTGAGGTCAGTGTGTGTGAGGTCAGTGTGTGTGAGGTCAGTGTGTATGAGGTGTGAGGTCAGTGTGTATGAGGTGTGAGGTCAGTGTGTATGTGTGTGAGGTCAGTGTGTGTGAGGTCAGTGTGTGTGAGGTCAGTGTGTATGAGGTGTGAGGTCAGTGTGTATGTGTGTGAGGTCAGTGTGTGTGAGGTCAGTGTGTGTGAGGTCAGTGTGTATGAGGTGTGAGGTCAGTGTGTATGTGTGTGAGGTCAGTGTGTGTGAGGTCAGTGTGTGTGAGGTCAGTGTGTATGAGGTGTGAGGTCAGTGTGTATGTGTGTGAGGTCAGTGTGTGTGAGGTCAGTGTGTATGAGGTGTGAGGTCAGTGTGTATGTGTGTGAGGTCAGTGTGTGTGAGGTCAGTGTGTGTGAGGTGTGTAATGTAATGTAATGTAATGTAATGTAATGTGTGTATGAAGTAAACTGTCCTGGTTCCGCGCTGCTGCTGCTGCTGCTGCTAATGTTTTCGTTTTCTGAGCCCGTATCCCTCCCTGCTGTGTTTTCAGTCAATTATCAGCCAACTCGAAAATGATGTTGATGACATTTTGCAATGCGAGCTCGATGCCGAACACTTCATCTCCATGATTCAGTGTTAATAGCGACTCCCAGTTTGACTGAAAACTGACAACTGTGTTTTCAGCCAATTATCAACTGAATTAACCAGTAAAACCAACTCCGTAATTAATGATGCTGGTGATGATGTTAAACACTTGCTCTGTTGAAACTTGGCATTTAATGTGCTGCTCGCATCCACCAGGCTTTAGTGTGATGGTTATTATTCACCCATGAGCAGGTACACAGAGCATGACTGGTCTCCAAACTGCAGCCCCGCTTTATATGAAGTGCCTGTAATGACTGTGTAGTAAAGCATGCGCCCCACATGTAACAACAATGTAACTACTAGTGAGGTAGACACTGTGACAGATGCATTACAGTAACACAGCTTATGCAGTTTCTCTGTTCCTCTCTTAAGTATTTACACATTGGCTCAGGTGTTAAAAGTATTCACATTCATTACTCAGGTAGAAGTATAGATACTATGGTTAAAATTACTTCTGTAGAAGTTGAAGTATCAACTCAAGCTTTTTACTCCAGTAAAAGTGTAAAAGTACTGCTTTCAAAACTACTTAAAGTATAAAAGTAAAAGTAATGTAAGGGGAAAAAAAGCCAAGGACAAATGCTGAGGACACACCACAGGGGTCTATAGTGTACTACCCCACCTCCCCAAAAGAAATTGTTCTGCTAAAAGCCATAATGATTACGGGTGTGTCTCAAATCCTAGTGAGTGTCTAAGTAGGCTGTCTATGTAGGCAGCTGTGTAAGTATCAGTGTTCTCTCCTCATCTCTCCTCATAAAACAGATTACTGAGACGCTCTAGTTAGAGAGAGACTGCGCCACGGCTCATTCCCGCCCACTGCAGCACACGGCCGGTGGTTTAGCTGGTTGCTAAGCTACCGGCTGGCTTTCTAAAACAGCTTAAATTCTAATGTCTGGAGTATAAAAGTGTAAATGGTGAAGGACTCGTTACAGAGTTGATAATAAAATACTGTTTTGTGTGATTATATGACCAGAAACTCATTAAAACTCCAGAGAGAATCAAAATAACTCACATTTTAAAACCACTTCACTGCTCCTAGATTAGCCTGTGTTGCATCATGGGATTGTCTTAGTGGCTGAGGAAGCGTTTAATGCCTCCTTAAAATCAGGTCTAAATAAGGTTCCTCAGTAGACAGCATGTTTAAGGTGTGTAAGAATTGGGACAGTCTACATGTCGGGAGCGCATACTATGACGCAACATGCTGCCTATGTAGGGAGCTCACTAGGTTTTGAGACACACCCCATAATGTTATATTAAAATGTTAGTGTTGATAAATTTGGGATGCGCTATGCTTCCTGTTTCCGCCGCATATATGCCCATTGAACATGAATGTAGTTTAGTACAATGTAAATATATTAAAGAAGCATATCTATGTATCTGTGTACAAATGTAGTTATACTTATGTTATTACCAATCTGTTATAGCAAAAAATATGAAGTTACTACCAAAATACCTTAATGTAATTATATGATAACAATAAAATGAAATTAACACCCATGTGCAATTACATAAGCTGTACTGCTGTAATCCATTAGTAACAATGGCTACATTACTAGTGGTTACATTGTTGTTACATGTTTTGTTCATGTGTAACTACACAGTTATTATAGAAACTTAGTATAATATGGGACCCAAAGTGCTATACTCTCCAGGCAGTTAACTACAGAGCATTACAGGAAACAACTATTAATAATATAATCGCATGTCCACTAATATAGACCCCAAGTGTACAGTTTATATAAATATAAGCTATATTAATATTATCAGGCCTATTAAGATGAACGTGAGATGGTGTGTGGAGGGTTTCAAATGGGATTCCACTGATACTTTTTAAATTTCTACATCATTGAGATGCAAAGTGGTTTGAAAATCTGTTTTAGAGAACATTGCCATGTCAGAATGGTTCACAGTGGCGGTAAATGGAACCAGACGTCCACCTCTAAAAGCGCCCACAGAGAAAGTTATTACATGAAATCCTTATAAATACGCTGCCTTATATTTAAAACACTGTTTAATGATAGTTTTAAGAAGGTTTAAGATATTCTAAGGCAATTAATGTGTAATTACATGAATTGTACTGCTACAATCAATTTGTAACAATGCCTACATCACTAGTGGTTACGTTGTTGTTACATGTTTTGTTGTTACATGTTTTGTTCATGTTTAACTACATGATTTTTTTCTAAGTTTATACATCATTGAGATGCAGAGTGGCTTGAAAAACTATTTAAGAGAACATTGCCCTGTCAGAATGGTTCACAGTGGTGGTGAATGGAACCAGACGTCCATCTGTAAAAGTGCCCATAGAAAATTATTACATAAAATCCTTATAAATACGCTGCCTCATATCTGAAACACTGTTTAATGATAGTTTTGAGAACGTTTAAGATATTCTAAAGCAAATTAGCTCAATATGTTTTTATAGATTGACCCATTGCGCAACATTTCCCAATAGTATTCCACCCCTCAACAGTTCAAGCTTTCCACCAGGCTGTTGGGAACATTGGGAAAGCAAACATCCGATGGCACAATGTGAAGATTATTAGAAGAATCCTGGGAACAGTTACAGTTCTTAGCCTTTGATAACCCAACGGGGTAAACCTATCTGCTATAGCGCCACCCTGAGGCAGGACCAGTGCTGCACATCAAAAACACCAAAGACAGAAGCTTACCGACTTACTGTGGGTGTAGCAGGTAAACATTGTTAGCGTAACATCATAATACCTTTATTTACTGTCTCCAAACCAAAATTCTGCAGAAAATTATAATAAACATATAACGATATACAATAACCAAGAAGTTAATTAGTGGGTCCCGGACCCCCCAGACACTGCAGAGTTAACTGGCTGCAGTTAATTTCAGAGCTGTATAGCAAACAGTAGTCATATTATCTCTCAGCAGTACACCAAATGTGTCACTAATGTAAATCCCAGATGTACAGCTTACATAAGTCTAAGCTATATAAATATAAATAGGCTAAGATGACCATACGACGGCGTGGGATGGCTTCAAATAGGATTCACAGTGGTGGTAAATGGAACCAGACATCCGCTTCTGAAAGCTCCCTCAGAGAAAGTTATTACATGAAATCTATATGAATACGATGCCTCATATTTGACACACTGTTAGTTTTGAGAATGTAAAACTTTGGATTTTGGAATCTGGTGATGGGCGAGAGGTACATGCAAGATATTCTAGGCTTTAGTCTAATGATTATTCACCCATTAGCATTATTCTCTTTCAAGTATTTACACATCGGTAATAACATGAGTGTAGCTGCATGTGTAATTAACACTTCTAGCATTATAAAGGGGAGGTGTATAATAACTCACCTTCCAGCTTTTGCACTGGGAATGCCAAATTTCTGAACTTTCTGAACACCACCGTACTAACCACTACACCACCGTACTAACCACTACACCACTGTACTAACCACTACACCACCATACTAACCACTACACCACCGTACTAACCACTACACCACTGTACTAACCACTACACCACCGTACTAACCACTACACCACCGTACTAACCACTACACCACTGTACTAACCACTACACCACTGTACTAACCACTACACCACCATACTAACCACTACACCACCATACTGACCACTACACCACTGTACTAACCACTACACCACCGTACTAACCACTACACCACCATACTAACCACTACACCACTGTACTAACCACTACACCACTGTACTAACCACTACACCACCATACTAACCACTACACCACCATACTGACCACTACACCACCATACTAACCACTACACTACCATACTAACCACTACACCACCGTACTAACCACTACACTACCATACTAACCACTACACCACCATACTAACCACTACACCACTGTACTAACCACTACACCACCATACTGACCATTATACCACCATACTAACCACTACACCACTGTACTAACCACTACACCACCAGACTAACTAATATTATTTAAATATATCATTATTATTGAAATAGTCTTATAATATGCTAATATGCTGACTGCTCAAGACAATGAATATATACACTAAATAAGGGAACATTTAAAATAACATATTATAAATGCATATGAATTTACATATAGGGGCCATTTTGGTTGATTTCTATCTTTCTACATCAATTAAATGCAGAAGCTGCCGTTTACACTGTGTAAAAGTTTTATGATGAACGGACCAATAGAAATGCTCCAAAATAGCTTGTATAATAACTCACCTTCCAGCTTTTGCACTAGGAATGCCAAATTTCTGAACTTTTAGATAAAAATAACAAGTACTATTACAAATCTAGTCACATTTTTGTTATTACCAACGAGTACAGTATAGGCTATTAACTAAATCCATCCATCCATCCATTGTCTTCTGCTTTATCCCACTAGTTTGGGTCCTGGGGGTTGGGGTAGTGGGTTGAAGCCAATCCCACAATCATCGGACAAATGCGGGGTACACCATGGACAAGTCCTCAGTCCATCACATGATCAACACACACTCAAGCAGACGCTCACACCTACGGGCAGTGTAGAGTGAGGATCCTAACATGCATGTGTTTGGACTGTGGGAGGAAACCGGAGTACCCGGAGGAACCCACCATACTGACCACTACACCACTGTACTAACCACTACACCACCGTACTGACCACTACACCACCATACTAACCACTACACCACCGTACTAACCACTACACCACTATACTAACCACTACACCACCGTACTAACCACTACATCACTATACTAACCACTACACCACCATACTAACCACTACACCACCATACTAACCACTACACCATTGTACTAACCACTACACCACCGTACTAACCACTACACCACCATACTAACCACTACACCACCATACTAACCACTACACCACCATAATAACCACTACACCACCGTACTAACCACTACACCACCATACTAACCCCTACACCACCATACTAACCACTACGCCACCATACTAACCACTACACCACCATACTAACTACTACACCACTATACTAACCACTACACCACCATACTAACCCCTACACCACCATAATAACCACTACACCACCGTACTAACCACTACAACACCGTACTAACCACTACACCACCATACTAACCCCTACACCACCATACTAACCACTACGCCACCATACTAACCACTACACCACCATACTAACCACTACACCACTATACTAACCACTACACCACCATACTAACCACTACACCACCATACTGACCACTACACCACCGTACTGACCACTACACCACCATACTAACCACTACACCACCATACTAACCACTACACCACCGTACTAACCACTACACCACCATACTAACCACTACACCACCACACTAACCTCTACACCACCATACTAACCACTACACCACCATACTAACCCCTACACCACCATACTAACCACTACACCACCATACTAACCACTACACCACCATACTAACCACTACACCACCGTACTAACCACTACACCACCATACTAACTACTACACCACCATACTAACCACTACACCACCATACTAACCACTACACCAGCGTACTAACCACTACACCACCATACTAACCACTACACCACCATACTAACCACTACACCACCGTACTAACCACTACACCACCAAACTAACCACTACACCGCCGTACTAACCACTACACCACCGTACTAACCACTACACCGCCATACTAACCACTGCACCACCCAGACCTCTTCATGAAAATACTCCAAATGACATTGTTTACATCTCAAACTCGGGGTAGCCGAAGCACACCACCCTGTTATATCTCCATACGCCGGCTGTAGGGAGGCGAGAACAGACCTGTGGGGTTGTGTCATCACTCGTGCCCGTATGATGAACTCCAGCTGGTTCTCTCTAAGAAAAGAATGAGCAGACCGGAGATTTACATTCGCATCTCAGCTGCTTTAAAACTTGTTCGGCGTCAAAACCAGCAGCTAGAAGGAGGTGAAGCTGGAAGAGAGCGCGTTTGTGGGCAAAGCACGAAGAAAAGTCACTTCCCAAGTGAAGCAGTAACAAGGCTGCGTCCCCCCCACACCCTTCCCCACCCCCGCCTCTCCTCGGCCCTCGCTGCGTCGGCGCCGCGTCTGTAATTATCTCTCAAGAGCTGGTCCGCTTTTCATCAAAGTGAGAAAGGTGAGAAACTGATAAGTCCTTTGATCCTGCTGCATCTGTAGCCATCGCACACTCTTTCTCTCTCTCTCACTCTCTCTCACTCTGTCTCACACACTCACTCTCTCACACTCTCACACACACATATACACAAACAGGTCTAATTTTACACACTGTCAAGATGTGGGGTCATACATACATCCCATATAATATGTGTATATGTGTGAATACCTACATATACTTAATAATATAGCCCAATGTGTTATATTTATATTTATATGTGATAATAATAATAATAATAATAATAATAATAATAATAATAATAATAATAGCATGTCCTGAATGTTTGTTAAACACACTATCAGTCAAAAGTTTTCTCTTGTTTATTTGTACTATATTAATATTAATAATAATATTAGTGAATAAGTGTGAGGAGATCAGAACTATTGAATAGTCGGTATGGAATTATTCCTGGAGCAGAATAAAACATCTGGTTGTGTTTAAAGAATGTTTAGAGGGTCTTTTAGAAATGAGCTCATTTGCTCTGATGCAGGTTTACATACTTTGAACATTCTGACCAGCAGCTTCATCATGAGGAGCCACAGGTAAGCAGGTAAACAGTGCATTACTGGTCTCCAAACTAAACTACAACTACATATAAACAACACACGCAACAAAAAAGTAAGAACTGGTGATGTAGCCACTGTTACAGATAGATACAGTAACACAGATCATAACAATACAGTATCCTGATAGTTATAACAGCATATTCTATCTCAGGTATTTACACATTAGTAATAACATGAGTGTAACTGTGTTTATAATGTGCACCTCCAGCGTTATAAGGAAGTGTATAATAGCTTATGTCCCAGCGTTTACACTGGGAATGTCAGTTTTCCTAACTTTTACATAACAAATTATCTAAATATATTACAAGGACATGAGTAGTTACTATTAATATTATTATTAAAGACACTTAATATAAAGTGGGAACCAACATTTTTTTCTTCAGATGACAACAATATAAGTGTTTGATATGATATGATATGATATGATATGATATGATATAATATGATATGATATGATATGATATGGGCCATTTCTGTCGATTTCTATTTTTCTACATGGGATTGGCTCCAGCCACCCCCCAAGATAATTTGCGTAACTATATTATTTAAATACACTACTACATCACCATACTAACCACTACATCACCGTACTAACCACTACATCACCATACTAACCATTACATCACCGTACTAACCACTACACCACCGTACTAACCACTACATCACCATACTAACCACTACACCACCATACTAACCATTACATCACCGTACTAACCATTACATCACCGTACTAACCACTACACCACCATACTAACCACTACATCACCATACTAACCATTACATCACCGTACTAACCACTTCACCACTGTTCTAACCACTACACCACCGTACTAACCACTACATCACCATACTAACCACTACACCACCATACTAACCACTACACCACCATACTAACCACTACACCACCATAATAACTACTACATCACCATACTGACCACTACACCACCGTACTAACCACTACATCACCATACTAACCACTACACCACCATACTAACTACTACACCACCATACTAACCATTACACCACCATACTAACCACTACACCACCATACTAACCACTACATCACCATACTAACCACTACACCACCATACTAACCACTACACCACCATACTAACCACTACACCACCGTACTAACCACTACACCACCATACTAACTACTACACCACCGTACTAACCACTACACCACCATACTAACTACTACACCACCGTACTAACCACTACACCACCGTACTAACCACTACACCACCGTACTAACCACTACACCACTGTACTAACCAGTACAACACCGTGCTAACCACTACATTACCATATTAACCACTACACCACCATACTAACTACTACACCACCGTACTAACCACTACACCACCATACTAACCACTACACCACCGCACTAACCAGTTCAACACCATACTAACCACTACACCACCGCACTAACCAGTACAACACCGTGCTAACCACCACCAGACTAACTAATATTATTTAAATATATCATTATTATTGAAATAGTCTTATAATATGCTAATATGCTGACAGCTCAAGACAATGAATATATTCTCTAAATAAGGGAACATTTAAAATGACATTATAAATGCGTATATATACGTATATGGGCTATATGATATGGTCCATTTTGGTTGATTTCTATTTTTCTACATCAATTAAATGCAGAAACTGCCATATACACTGTGTGAAAGTTTTATGGTGAATGGACCAATAGAAATGCTCCAAAATAGTTTTAAAAAAATTCTGGTTCCATTGACTTCCATTGAAAGGGAAATTTTTGGCCTCTCCTGTAAAGTTGCCAAAGATGATTATAAATATATATATATGTGTGTGTATATATATATATATATATATATATATACACTATCCCTGAATGCCTGACGCCCTAATGCCTCCGACGTCGGGTAGGTTTTCTTTTTTTGCCCACCCAGTAAAACAGGAGCGGCGAACACAGTGACACTCTCTGAAAACAGATTTACTTCAGATAATAAAAGTGCTATTCTCTTAGTTCAGCCATTCATCAGGTTCAGAGAAGCCTCCGCGCTTGTGTGTGTGTGTGTTTTGTGCATGCACAGAGACAGCTCATAAACCTCCTCTAATAAGATGCCGCTCCAGAGCCACGGCCGGCCGCTTTGTCACTTTCCACTGCCGCATTTTTCAAAACTTGTCAGGCCACAACGCCGCAACACACTATATAAATATAAAAAAACGTGAAAAGTGAAGCCTGGCCGAGGTATTTGTGGTGGAAATGAGTTTGTCTGCATCTCGCAAATAGCTTCCGCGCTCTCGCCTTCCCCGCATTTGATTATTATCACCATCATTATTATTATTATTATTATTATTATTATGATTATTATTACTGTCTCTTTTCCATGCCTGCTGTTTCCTGAGAGCTATGGCAGTTTAACAGCGAAGCAGCAATTAAGATCATTCAGAGGTTAGCGGGCGCAGAGGAGGCAGCGAGGGGGAGAAATAGATGAGTGTATTGTTAAATAATTGGAGGGATGAATGGACACATTGATGGGCAGATAGATTGATGGATAATGTACCTGCTACATTATGTGTAGATGCCCTCCATCATGGTCTGCTGTGTTGCTACTGATGCCTGCAGACCTGATCACGTTAGTATGTCCTCACCAACACACTGGGTGTGTCTCCAAATCTACATAGGTGGCTTCATAGTATGCGGCTCCAACATGTAGACCATGGGTGTTTCATTTGAATTCTGTAAGGTCCTGTAAGAAGCAATTTCCTCAGACCAAGGTCCGGACCATCATAATTCCTAATTCATAAATTCTGTGTTATGATTCAGTGCTGTATTCTGTACCCTGAAGTAACCCAGTATTAGGATTTTATGTCATCAACAACTGAAAAACAAACAAATACTCTCTTACAAATACTCTACAGTATATTTCAACAATACTTATTGTTTAAATTGTTTAAATGCTGAACTGAATGAATTATTTATAAAACTCCAAATAAAAACCAGGGCTGGTTTATATATATATATATATATATATATATATATATATATATATATATATATATATATATATATATATATATATATATATAAATGATAAAATATTAATAAATAATATATATATATATATATATATATATATATATATATATATAAATTTAGTAAATATAATTATTTTTTATATAGTTAAAAAACAAAAAATAAAAAAATAAAAGTATACAAAATTATATATATATGTATATTTCCTTTTTTTGTTATCTTATCTATTGGTGAATGGAGGAACAGCAAAGTAAGAATTTCATTGTACAGTGTAACTGTCTGTTCTGCTGTGCATATGACAATAAAACTCTTGAATCTTGAATCTTATGTATATATATATATATATATATATATATATATATATATATATATATATATATATATATATATATATATATATATATATATATATATATATATGGGCCATTTTTGTCGATTTCTATTTTTTTTCCATCCATCCATCCATCCACTTTATATCTGTTGGAATTGTGAGATACTTTGTGTAACTACATTATTTAAATATATATATATATATATATATAAATATATAAAACATGTTCATCTGATTGCAGCACAACATCTTATTGCATCAACAATGCAGTGGAACCCACAGAAGAAGAATCCATGGAGCTTAAACACTGAGGAGACGCTGCAGCTGAGGTCAGTAAACACTGGTCCAGTGGGTGGGAACAAGCTGTGACGCAGTCTTTCTCTAACTAGAGCGTCCCAGTAATCTGTCTCATGCAGAAAGATGAGGACTACTTAATAAGCTGCCTACATAGTTAGTGCACTACTTAGGCAGCTTACTAGGGTTTGAGACATACCCACAGTGTATTGCAGATTCAACTGATTAATTTTCAACTGATTCTTGGCGTCTTGGTATCCTTTGCTTTTGCTATCCAGGACCACAATGGCAAACTAAGATGCACGAATCTGTTAGCCTTGTTCACCTCTTTCTACAGTGCCCCCTAGTGGCCCACTGGTTGAAACTGGCTTGCCATATTTAATATAATAGGATTGCCAAAAACATTTTTCCCTATGAGTTTGTTATCAGATACATACACTAGGACGCTGTTGGCTCTCTGTGTGAAATGTTTTGATTCTGTGTTGAGCTGCTAGTGAGCAGTTAGAGGGGGGTGCAACTAGTTCTTACTGAAGCTGGTGATATGGCTGAGCTGGGCATCATGGACGAGAACAAGCTCAAAGATAAGTAGCTCAAATGTATCAGTTCAATAGAAGATATCTGTGTTTGTAAACATAGATGACATATTCTGTGGGTGGGGCTTAACTGATCTCAGAAAGTGACGCTTAGCACAGCGCTGTAGGAATATAGAAACAGGTGTCATCTGGATGTCTTCTCCAGTTCTTTTAAAGGTCTGCCAGCACAAAACCCTTGGAGTGGAGTGAGGTCTCCTGAGCCCTACTCACTGTTAGGTCAACTGGTCAAGGATCAAACTAAACTGCCCTCCTCTGCAGCTCAGCCACTGAAAACTGGGGCTGGGGACTAAAGCATCATTCTCCCAGCCCTCCCAGGCCCCTCTGCGGTCTTCATGAGCTGTCCTATGACTTGGCCCCACTTTCCTGTCGCCTCTCACAACTGTCATTGGGGTCCAGAGCACATATGGGCACCTGGCATATACCCCCATCACCCAACTTAGGCCAGGGACCCTGAGCAAGCAACCACCTGCCCCAGCACAGAAACCTGGAATCGAGGTTGGGGCTCAGCAGCATCCCCGAGGTGCAGCCTTCGTGGGCTGTCATCTCACGACTGTCATCGGGACACGGGGGACAAGCGTCTGGCACAGAACATTATCTGGAAGTAGGTTAATCATCGCAGGTCAGGGTCGTGCTGCAGCCATGCAGCCGCACTGCTTTTTAAGGCAACCCTAATAGTGCACCACAAAAAAAAATACATCTTGAAGATCAAATGATCTTATATATAGTTCTTATACAGTTTGTGTATTTTATATTTTGAGATAGTTGTAAGCTTATTTTATAATTATTTAACTTTTTTATTTTTCTTATGCTGGAAGATAATCTGGCTTGTTTCAAGCATATTTCAGTTGGTATGGTGGCAATGTGGTGTAGTGTTAGTATGGTGGTGTTGTGGTTAGTATGATGGTGTAGTGGTTAGTATGGTGGTGCAGTGGTTAGTATGGTGGTGTAGTTGTTAGTATGGTGGTGTAGTGGTTAGTATGGTGGTGTAGTGGTTAGTACGGTGGTGTAGTGGTTAGTATGGTGATGCAGTGGTTAGTACGGTGGTGTAGTGGTAGGTATGGTGGTGTAGTGGTCAGTAAGGTGATGTAGTGGTTAGTATGGTGGTGTAGTGGTTAGTACGGTGGTGTAGTGGTTAGTACGGTGGTGAAGTGGTTAGTACGGTGGTGTAGTGGTCAGTACGGTGGTGTAGTGGTCAGTATGGTGGTGTAGTGGTTAGTATGGTGGTGTAGTGGTCAGTACGGTGGTGTAGTGGTCAGTACGGTGGTGTAGTGGTTAGTATGGTGGTGTAGTGGTTAGTATGGTGGTTTAGTGGTTAGTACGGTGTTGTAGTGGTTAGTATGGTGGTGTAGTGGTTAGTATGGTGGTGTAGTGGTTAGTAAGGTGGTGTAGTGGTTAGTATGGTGGTGTAGTGGTTAGTATGGTGGTGTAGTGGTCAGTACGGTGGTGTAGTGGTTAGTGGTGGTGTAGTGGTTAGTATGGTGGTGTTGTGGTCAGTATGGTGGTGTAGTGATCAGCACTGTCTCCTCACAGTAAGATGATCTGGGTTGGATTCCCGGTCTGGGTGGTTCTGTGTGGAGTGTGTATGGTCTCTCTGTGTTTGAGTGGGTTCCTCCAGGTACTCTGGTTTCCTCCCACAGTCCAAACACATGCATGTTAGGATCCTCACTCTAAACTGCCTGTAGATGCTAAACTGGCGACCTGTCGATGGTGTACCCCACCTTCGCCCGATGACGCTGGGATTGGCTCCATGTCTAAACAGGTGGAGGTTTGCACACCTGAGGCTGCTTCTTCAGGTAAGCTAATGCTAAAGCTAACACTGGAGCACATGTTCTATAATGTCATTGATTGTTAGATATTAAAATTGTTGTTTCTTCTTCTTTGCCGTCAAAATGAAGAGGGAGACCAATTCAGAGTAGAAGCTTTGTTCTTGAGGATACCACAGTACAGACGTTTTGAGGCGGTCTCAGACCCGATCTAAATGGTTTCTACTACTGCACAGTCTTATAGGCCTGCCTTCATGTTTTATCTGGCCCATGTAATCCATCTGGCCAGGGTTTGGCCATGTTCCTTACGGGCTTCCTGTGACCTAAGAAGTAGCGCTTGCAGGCTGAAAGTCAGAATGTGCATAATGTAATCAATGTACATAATAAATGTTAAAATATTTAAAATAACAGTAAAACCAAATTAACATAAAACTGGACAGTTTTTACGTTGGGTTAGCAGACGCCACTGATTATCACCTGCAGTTAACATCAATGATTCGACTATAGTAACGTTCTTCCCTCTCTAATTTAGTTTGGCTGGTAGAAAACAGCTCGAGACAGAAAGAGTGGCTCCCTTAAAACAGAAATAGGATCCATTGCAGTGCCAGACCAACAGAAATGCAGCATCACACTGTATATATTTATCTTAGTTGATAGTCCGGGGCAGAGCATGTGAGTGAAGTGGCAGACATTTACGCTTCATACTCAAAGTGTTTCTGAAATCATTCCGCTGCAGCTCCGTGCCGGGTTTTCTATTTTCCATTCCAAGCCTGATGCTCGTTTACACATCAGAGAAATGGCTCCGCTCCGAGTCCAACCCAGTAATATAATTTATAGCTGTTATTTAATAAAAACTACACAGACGAGTCACACTATTATGATCACTTTCGACGGCAGCAGTTCGTAGGTGTCAGCGCTCTGGTCTGGGGAATGTTTTGGTGGCATTCTCTGGACCCAC
Source organism: Megaleporinus macrocephalus (assembly GCA_021613375.1). Lineage (NCBI taxonomy): Eukaryota > Metazoa > Chordata > Actinopteri > Characiformes > Anostomidae > Megaleporinus > Megaleporinus macrocephalus. The sequence continues at coordinate 42,504,906 of CM038713.1, forward strand.
TCATCCATGGGGATCTGAATCCATCCTTGTAGATCACATACATCATAGATGCTGATTGTCTTCTCTGGGGCGGATGGGATCTTCCATCAAGACTTTTCCAATGCGACACGTCACACCAAGACTTCCAAGCACTACCCCAGACCCCCTAATTCCTCAGACTTGAACCCAATTGAGCATCTGTGGGACCATCTGGATCATAGTGTTGGCTCTATGGACCCTCCTCCATGCTCCCTCCAGCAGCTGTGGGATGCACTTCAGTCAGTATGGCTCCAGATACCTGTGACCACCTACCAGGACCTTATTGAGTCTCCCAGTCCGTCCAGCTGCTGTCCGTGCTGCACATATAGGATATGAGCTGGTGGTCGTAATAATGTGAATCCACTGTGCAGTTTAGATGTTTGTGCTACAGGGTTTATGCAAATGCTATAACAATCATGGGCTGGAAAGCAGGAGATGCTAAACAATCACATGTAATTTTAACAAACTCTTCTTTATCATTCATGCAGCAAAGTGGACGACAGGAGAACGACTTTGAGAATCTCTAGTTTTTTAGCTAAGCAGCTCTGTAGTGTAGACACTGGGTATGAACGGTCGTCGCTCATCACTCATGTCATGCAGAAGCAGTCAGTGTGAAATAAAGGACTGTCTAGCTTGTGGGTTGGAGAAGTTTTGGAGAGAAGTCTCATATAAACTGTCTAATCAGGGCGAGATTCTTCACTAATTTAAATCAGAGAAGCAAATTTTATCCTAATTTTGCAATTTTAAGGAAACCCTGAACTTCATGGTTGAGGTTGGTGGTTAATTGTCTCAGTCGACTAACCATGCACAGCTGAAACATAAACTAGACCAAACTGACCTTAACCCTCACCCCAACACAAAACCTAATCCTGACCCTACCTTTAACCCTAACCCAAAATCTAAACTTTAAATTTAAGGTAACATTATTAGTTATAAATATGTGATAGATAGATAGATAGATAGATAGATAGATAGATAGATAGATAGATAGATAGATAGATAGATAGATAGATAGATAGATAGATAGATAGATAGATGTACATAGATAGATAGACTGACATCTAGATAGATAGATAGAATGACAGAGATAGATGGATATAATGATGGAGATAGATAGATAGATAGATAGATAGATAGATAGATAGATAGATAGATAGATAGATAGATAGATAGATAGAATGACGGAGATAGATAGATGGATAGACAGGCAGACAGACATATCTAGATAGATAGATAGATAGATAGATAGATAGATAGATAGATAGATAGATAGAATGACAGAGATAGAATGACGGAGATAGATAGAATGGCGGAGATAGATAGATAGATAGATAGATAGATAGATAGATAGATAGATAGATAGATAGATAGATAGATAGAGTGAGAGAAAAACAGATGGAGGGATGCAGTCAGCTCCAGTGGTGGTGCAGATTAAAGGGGGTAACCAGGTGGGCGAGTCAGGTGTGATTTGTAGCGTGAGCTCGTGTTGTGTGTAATCGACTGGAATTACAACCTCTTGGCCCTCTATGAGTGTGTGTGTGTGTGTGTATGTGTGTGTGTGTGTGTGTGTGTGGAGGTTGGCAGGAGAAGGTTGGTTTAAGGTTGATCTGAGCTTGAGAACAACACCAATCACAGCATCTCTCTCTCTCTCTCTCTCTCTCTCTCTCTCTCTCTCTCTCTCTGAGTGTAGTGGTTAGTACGGTGGTGTAGTGGTTAGTACGGTGGTGTAGTGGTTAGTATGGTGGTGTAGTGGTTAGTATGGTGGTGTAGTGGTTAGTATGGTGGTGTAATGGTTAGTACGGTGGTGTAGTGGTTAGTATGGTGGTGTAATGGTTAGCACGAGCATCATGTAGCTCTGACGTGTACAAGCAAAGATGGGATGCAGGTTTAAGCAGATTCTGAGAAGACCTGCATTCACCAAAACGATTTGGGTGACTATTGATTTCTAGTGTTCGTTAGCAACATTAGCCCCCGTGCTAAGATAAGGAAGTGAAATCTGTGCTCTGAACGTTTCCTCAGCTACACCTGGAGTGGGAAATTGCGTCGATTTGATTTTCCGACAACCGGCAACAAGGTTGCCACCGGAAATGCAAACCAAGCAGTTCCAAGCTGTGCTACTTGGCTTTAATACAGGCTGCTTCTGAAATGTCAGAGGAAATAAAATCCTCTCCACCGCACACACTCATCATCTCCGAGCCCCCAATAAGTGGGCAGCAGGCAGCGGTGGGGTACAGCAAGCGGCTGGACCTTCTCCTATCTCCGCTACACACACTGCGCTCATAGTCTCTGGACCCTCGGATTGGATCACCCACAAGAGAAAGCTTAACACTGGAGGAAAACCATAATCCTGAGCAGCTCCATCACCCAGACCGGTCCATACAGGAAGAGAAAGGATGACCCGGTCCCCTCACACGCACACACACATGTACCCGCACGTCGAACGAAACACACTTTATCACACTCGATTAACTCACATTCACTCCCTTTTCTCCCACCCAGACGAATCTGTTCCCCCCCTCTGTCACAGCAGCCATTTCTTTTTGGGTTATCGTTTGATTTCATCAGCGTGTGGTGTTTATCACAAAGACAGACTTAGACCCAATCCCACTTTAGGCTCTACTGAAGAGTCTCAATGCCCCCTTTTGGCCAGACCTGGAAGTCCAGTTCCTATATTTTTTTTATTTTTCAGAATAATTACAATGTTTATAATCGTTTTTAATAATCATTACAGCTTCTGTTTTGTTCTTAGATGCTTCTAATCTACTGCATTGACCTGGAATGTCCAATAAGAATGTGTGTTGGAGGGAAATTCAATGGATTTCTATGTGTCTGCATAATTAAATGCCTAAGATGTAAACAGAGTGGTGTGAACTGGAAAGCTCTGGAGAATCAGAATTGTTCACAGTGGTGATGGTTTGGAACTAGACGCCCAAAATTTTGAATGCTTCTAAAAGCTCCTCATTACAGAAATAACAGTTTTAAGGTACATTTTTGGGCTGAAATGTATTTTTGACTCTATTTATGGCAGATAGGTAAAACCCAGCATGTTGTACAGGCCAGTTGGAAAAACACCAGGATTCCAATCTACTCAGCTGGATAAAATACCTTGGAAAACACTCAAATTCCTAAATACTTAACTGGTTAATATATTTTAAAAATATTGCCATTCTTAGCTGCTGGTTAAATTAGTTGGAAAAAGTCTGAAATTCTCACCTACATTTGGAAAAACATTGGAATTATAATCTATTTATATGTTAAAAATGGAATTGTTATCTACTCATCTGTTAAAATCTGATCTACATATATATTTAAAAAAACTGAGATTCTTATCCACTTATATGGTTAAAACATTTGAAAAAATATAGGAATTCTAATCTGCATATCTATTAAAACATTTGAAAAAACATGAAATTCTTATCTACTTAATAGGTTAATATATTTTGAATATATTGTAATTTTTAGCCACTTATCTGGTTAAAACAGTTGGGAAAATACTGGAAATCTGATCTACATATCTAGTTAAAATAGTTGGAAAAATATTGAAATTCTTATCTACTTAATAGGTTAAAATATTTTTAATATATTGTAATTTCTAGCCACTTATCTGGTTAAAACAGTTGGGAAAATACTGGAAATCTGATCTAAATACATAGTTAAAATAGCTGGAGAAAGACTGAATTTCTCATCTACCTATGTGGTTAAAACTTTGAAAAAATAAAGGAATGCTAATCTACTTGTCTGTTAAAACATTTAAAAAATCTTGGAATTATAATCTATTTATATGCTTAAAATATGTGGAACAAACATATAATTATTATCTACTCATCTGTTAAAACATATGGTAAAACATTGGAAATCTGATCAACATATATCGTTAAATAGTTGTAAAACATACTTATACTTATACTTATATGGTTAACACATACAGAAAAATATTGTAATTCTTATGTACGTATCTGATTAACTCCTAAGTTTCCTGGATAAGTTCTGAGTGGGTTAAATTAAAAATTGTGCAAAATAGCATGTAGGAAATGGCCAATCTTGGCCAATATAAACCTTACATTCTATATATAAACCTAATATATAAACCTAAATATAAAGCATAAAGCCGACATATACTTTCTGTTGGGTCTAGAGTGAATGGACCAATAGGAACCATCCAAGGGACATAGAATAAAATCTTACACTGATTTCTATTCAGAGTGAGAGTTTTCTGTAAGGCTTGCTTTCTGTTGGTGTTTGGAGATGTATGGAGATGTATAGACGTGTTTGGAGATGTTGTAACATCATGACATTTTTATATATTTTCAGAAAGCCCCCTTCACCTCCCCCTCCACCCCCCACAGCTTGACTGTTCCTCTGCGTGGTGTATATAGACCTACAGGGCAGGCAGTGTCTGGTGTTCACTGATGAGATTCTGGAGATGTTGGTCTGGCAAAGCATTTCATAAACTTTTCAACTGTCACTAATAGCTGTGCCATCCTATTTTAGACTCACAGACTAGTTCCTTTTTTTATAACCTGTCATGTCTGGCAATGATGATCTGAATGCACTGATGTACTAAACATATTTGCTTTTACCAGAACAGCTCTATAGCTTATTTTTGTTAATGTTTGTATTTTTATTTATTTTTTTATTAGCTATTTACGCCAGGCCTGACAGGCAACAAACGAGGGGGCAAAAGAGAAAAAAATAAAAATGAACAATTAAAAAAATAAAAATAAGAAAATAATAAATAAAATAAATAAATAAATAAATACACAAAAAAAGGAGAAAAAAATAGATATACATACATACACATATTCACATATGCATATACATATATACATCCACACACAATTCTACTACAATCTAATAGGGATTATAGATTATATCACCCTGACCGGCCCACCACCAAGAAACCCAGCCAACTGCAGCTTAGACCTATGTTTTATGAGCCCTACATGCCTTAACCTGATTTTTTATTCTTTTATGTAAATCATATTTTAAACAACACAGAGTAACAACTTTAGTTAATAAACCTGTTCTCTTTTTGAAAGGTGGTATTGGAAATGTGTGTGTGTGTGTGTGTGTGTGTGTGTGTCTGTGTGTGTGTGTGCGTGTGTGTGTGTGTGAGCTCCTGCTGCTGTGGGTTCATAGTTGTATCTTCTCATTGACTGATGCACAGAAAAGTAATTGCTCCTCCTGCTGGAGAAACTTCAGACTGCTACACATGAGCCAAGTCACATGCTCCACATTCCCTCTGTATTACCACCAAACCAGGTGTTTTTCATCATTACAGTAAGCGCCTCTGGAATTCAGCCGTGAGAAGTTATTAAGAATTAGATTTTCAGCCATCAGGGCCCTTAAAATTTAGAAGATCACTCAAACTGTATGTCATGTTCTGGGAAATCCACAGCAGCAAATTTGCTCTAATGTCTGTAACAGCAAATGAAATAAAACCTAATTGAAACTGGATTTAGCACAGTTTAAAATTGAATTTGCACTGCATCAGTTCTCTACCCCAGCATGGCATCTCTAAAGCATCTTCATCTGGTTACAAACGTGTAGCGTCAGATATCTGATCATATCATCAACTCTCTTCCTAAATTTTACTTTTATTTTAATTGATTTTGTCCATTTAGCTTCAAATAAGAACATTAAATGAATTATATTTTAACCAGTTTTTTATTTTTTGTATTATTAAATGTTAAAAAGGTTAACAAGCTCATTTTCAGTGGTTTGGTGTGAAACATTCTGTTCTAGAGAAACTTACAAAGTCAAAATTGATCACAGTGGTGGTGAATGGAACCAGACTTCCACCTCAAAAAGACAGTGTTACCATATTTATTTATTTCTTACCTCATTCAAGGTGAAGGGAAACATGTTTTCTCATGATAATATATGACATCATGTTATTTTTATATTATTTTCATGTCATTTTATAGACATATTTTCTTAAAATAATGAGCCCATTTCTGATCATTATTTCATACATATTCATACATATCATACATATTAGTTAATTTTTATAAGATATTTTCACAGAACAAGAATGTTTTATCATAATTGGGATATGTTCTGAGACTTTAACAACATATTTTATTGTAGTAACATGAAATGTTTGACATGTTATGTAAACTTTGCAACATATTTTCTCAGAATTACTCAGAATTTTACATATTATATTGTTTTACATATTACATATTTTCACAAAACAAGAAATAACTGTGACACACTATGTTGTTTTCACAACATATTCACATAAGGAGAACGATTGTGACTGACAATTTACAACAGATTATCTCATAATAACAAAATATTTTTGTAAAATCTTTCTCATAATAACAAGACCATTTCTCATGAAATTACATATTATGTCTTTTTATGACATATTTTCTCATAATAACAAGATATTCTCTCATAACTATGACATATTATGTAATTTTTGTGACTTATTTTCTCATAATATCAGAATTTGTCTCGTAAATTTACAGATTATGTCATTTTGTCTTGTAATAGTGTAAAATGTTTGACATATCATGTGAATTTCATGACATAATTTCTCATAATAACAAGACCTTTTCCGATGAATTGACATATTATGTAATTTTTGCAACATATTTTCTTATAATAACAAGATATTCTCTCATAACTATGATACATGTAATTTTGGCAAAATATTTTCTCATAGTATCAAGAAATCTCAAGAAACAAGAAAAAGAAAAACAAGAAAAATCTCTTAATTGTGATATATTATGTTGTATTTACATGTTTTCACATAATATCAAAATATTTTATTATAACTATGACATCACTTTTGCTACATCCTTTCTCATAATAACAAGATTATTTCTCATACTTTGACATATTATGTCTTTTTACAACATATATTCTTGTAATAATGTAAAATGCAAAACGACATATTACGTAAATTCTGCGACATATTTCTCATAATAACTAGATTATTTCTCTTGTTTTTACATAATATATATCTTTTTGACAAATTTTCTTGTAATAATGTAAAAAGTTTGACATTTTATATAAATTTTGCAAAAGTTTTTCTTATAGTAACATGAAATGTTTGACTTTTCATGTAAATTTATTTTAACTATGACTACTTTTGCTACATAATTTTTCATAATAACAAGATCATTTCTCATACTTTGACATATTGTCTTTTTACATGTTTTCTTGTATTAACTTAAATGTTTGACATTTTCCGTAAATTTTGCAACATATTTTCTTATAGTAACATGAAATGTTTGACTTATAATGTAAATTTTGTGATATATTTCTCATAACAAGACCATTTCTCATAATTTTACATATTACGTCTTTTTACGACATATTTTCTTGTACTGATGTAAAATGTTTGAAATTTTATGTAAATTTTACAACATATTTTCTTATAGTAACATGAAATGTTTGACTTATCATGTAATAATTGACTTATTATGCCATTTTTGAAACATGTTCTCTCATAATTGTGACTTTTATATCATATTTACATGTTTTCACATAATATCAATATATTTTATTATAACTATGATGTAATTTTTGCAACATTGTTCTCATAATAACAAAAAAATTCTCAAAATTTTACATATTAAGGTGCTTTTACAACATATAATATCTATTTTTTTCACTCTACCTCACAGCAATACATCACCAGAGAATACAGATGTACCATTAAAGAATAATAGTGTGTTTTAGGGAAATTGAAGTATGCAAACATAAAGAACCCAAACAAAAAATCCTGAATATGAAACGTGAGCATAATAATCCTTTGACTTCCTCCTGCATTATGTAAGTAGATTACATTGCATCTGATCTCCTCAGAAACATCTCCTGAAAACATCTCATACTTAATGACAGTGAGGTGTATGAATAAGGGCTGTCTGACTTTCGTAGTGTTATAAACGTGTCATAACCTGTGAAGAGAGTAGTGTGTTTGTGTTTGCAGGCCTGTATGAATGTGTGCAGGTGGCAAATGTCCTAACCAGTCAAGCATAGATTCGGGAACCTACTGCGATGCAGATCGCATACAGAGACATGCATCTGATCACACACACACACACACACACACGGTCTAATGAGTCATACATCATTGCTGTGCCTCTCCTTGTCATTTTCCTGGTGTTATTCTCGATACGACAGGTTTGGGCTTGTTATGGTTAATATATGGGCAGCACATCAAATTGAATGAATTATTGAAGAACATAAAACTGCCTGTTTATGAGTTACACTCTCAGCTCTCATCTGGATCAGCCAGAAACTGTCAGGCTCTACGTCTATCCTGGTTCTAATAAGCACATGCATTACACTGTGTGTATGTGTGCATGGAGGAGAGAGAGAAAGAGAGAGAGAGAGAGAGAGAGAGAGAAATGGGGTGGAATATGTTAATTGACAGGGGAGACGGCTGTCTGCACTGTTTTCTCCGCAGATCTCTGCTTTTAAATGAGTAGCAGTGGGAGCTCCTCGCTGAAACATCCCTAAAGGGCCTCCGTACTTTCTACCGACTGAACACGAAACTTGTAGCTGTGTGATAGGAGCGCAGGGCTGGAGATCAGGAGAATCTGTTCATTAGGAGAACTTAAAGCCCCTTCCAGAACATCAGAGGCCTTCAGGACCAGCACACAAAGCATTCAGGGCAGCTGTTCATGAAACGAGAAGTTAAGCCCTATTGGAGGTTGATTACAGTTACCTGAGGCGGGGCTGGAATTCATCACTCCTTACTCTTCAAACCACAGATAATACAGTGATTACCAGGAAACTGATACATATACTTACATTGTGCTTCCACTAACTGGCCACTTTATTAGAAACACCCACCCTGTGATTTCACTTGTTGGCCACTTTATTGGAAACACCATTATTTTGTTCTCACTAGAAACACCTACCTTGCACTTTTACTAACTGGCCACTTTATTAGAAACAGCAACCTTGTGATTGCACAAATTGGCCACTTTATTGGAAATACCCATATTGTGTTTCCGCTCACTGGCTACTTAATTAGAAACACCTACATTGTACTTTTACCAACTGGCCACTTTAATAGAAACAGCCACCTTGTGATTTCACTCGTTGGCCACTTTATTAGAAACACCTACCTTGCACTTTTACTAACTGGCCACTTTATTATAAACAGCAACCTTGTGATTGCACAAATTGGCCACTTTATTGGAAATACCCATATTGTGTTTCCGCTCACTGGCTACTTTATTAGAAACACCTACCTTGCACTTTTACTAACGGACCACTTTATTAGAAACAGCCACCTTGTGATTTCACTCGTTGGCCACTTTATTAGAAACACCTACCTTGCACTTTTACTAACTGGCCACTTTATTATAAACAGCAACCTTGTGCTTCCACTAACTGGCCACTTTATTAGAAACAGCAACCTTGTGATTCCAAAAACTGGCCACTTTATTAAAAACAGCCACCTTGTGATTTCACTCATTGGCCACTTTATTAGAAACACCAACCTTGTGCTTCCGCTAACTGGCCACTTTATTAGAAACACTGACCTTGTGCTTCCACTAACTGGCCACTCTATTAGAAACACCAACCTTGTGCTTCCACTAACTGGCCACTCTATTAGAAACACTAACCTTGTGATTCAACTAACTGGCCACTTTATTAGAAACACTAACCTTGTGATTCCACTAACTGGCCACTTCATAAGAAACACCAACCTTGTGCTTTCACCCACTGGCCACTTTATTAGAAACACCAACCTTGTGCTTCCACTAACTGGCCACATTATTAGAAACACCAACCTTGTGCTTCCACTAACTGGCCACTTTATTAGAAACACCAATCTTGTGCTTTCACTAACAGGCCACTTTATTAGAAACACCCACGTTGTGCTTCCACTAACTGGCCACATTATTACAAACACCTACACTGTTTCCACTAACTGGCCACTTTATTAGAAACACCAACCTTGTGCTTTCACCACTGGCCACTTTATTAGAAACATCAACCTTGTGCTTCCACTAAATGGCCACATTATTTGAAACACTGACCTTGTGATTCCACTAACTGGCCCCATTATTAGAAACACCAACCTTGTGCTTCCACTAACTGGCCACTTTATTAGAAACACCAATCTTGTGATTTCACTAACTATGTATGAGCCTATTTGAGCAGTTAAAGCATAAAACAGTGTTAAGTGTAGAGAGAGAGAGAGAGAGAGAGAGAGAGAGAGGGAGGGAGGGAAGGGAGGGAGGGAGGCAGTGAGGGAGGCAGGGAGGGAGGGAAGGAGGGAGGGGAGAGAGAGAGAGCGAGCCTTTGAACAAGTTGCGCTCCATTTCAGGACCTCTCGGTCCCAGACACCTGAAGGAAGGCAACTTCAGAGAGAGCGAAACATCAAAGCCTTTCTCTCTCTCTCTCTCTCTGTCTCTCGCCCGCCCGCTCACACAGACTCTCCTCATAAGCACATGGCCAAATACTCTGCTGCTGTTGTGACAATTTTTCTCTCTCTCTCTTTTTCCCACCATAACTCAGCAAAAAAGTTTAAAAGGAGCGAGCTGGGAAGGTCGGAGACGAGAACGAGAGATGGAGAGAGACGAAGCGAGAGAAAGGAGGTCTGACAGCAGGCTGAAATGTCTCTGTCACCGAGGGCATGTGAGTGGGCGGTTTGTGTTTGGATGGGAACGTCTCACTTTTGTTTCGGAGAGATCCAGTTTTTGTTTTTTTTCCTCCCACAATCTGAGATTCGATGTAGCACCAAAAATGATTTTCCTTGTTTTATTCATGCAGAGTGACTAAACTGGAGCGGCCAGAGATCCGCAAGACGTCCAGTACCTGTCTATCATAACCGGCCGTCATAGAAACACCTACCTTGTGCTTCCATTAACTGGCCACTTCATTAGAAACACCAACCTTGTGCATCCAATCACTGGCCACTTTATTAGAAACATCCACCTTGTGCTCCTACTAACTGGCCACTTTATTAGAAACACCAACCTTGTGGTTCCGCTAACTGGCCGCTTTATTAGAAACACCTACCTTGTGCTTCCACTAACTGGCCACTTTATTAGAAACACCACCCTTGTGCATCCTCTCACTGGCCACTTTATTAGAAACACCAACCTTGTGCTTCCACTTACTGGCCACTTTATTAGAAACACCAACCTTTTGCTTTTACTAACTGCCCACTTTATTAGAAACACCAACCTTGTGCTCCTACTAACTGGCCACTTTATTAGAAACACCAACCTTGTGCTCCTACTAACTGGCCACTTTATTAGAAACACCAACCTTGTGCTCCTACTAACTGGCCACTTTATTAGAAACACCAACCTTGTGGTTCCGCTAACTGGCCGCTTTATTAGAAACACCTACCTTGTGCTTCCACTAACTGGCCACTTTATTAGAAACACCACCCTTGTGCATCCTCTCACTGGCCACTTTATTAGAAACACCAACCTTGTGCTTCTACTAACTGGCCACTTTATTAGAAACACCTACCTTGTGCTACCACTCACTGGCCACTTTATTAGAAACACCTACCTTCTGCTTCCACAGGTATAGATTAGGTGGGAAAACCCTGAAGTTTTAAGGCACGTCTGGCCACATTATTCCGTCCGCCGGCTCCTCTCCTCCTGAGGAAATGACTTTATTCTCTGTTCTGTGGTTCTTTATGCGGCGCGTGTGCGTGGGGTTAATTGGTGGCTGCACTCCCTCTTTCTGCAGTCCGCACGAAGACTTAATCAAGCCTGGCACTTTCACCACACGGCTCCGCCAACTTGAACCAGCTGACATCCTCCCGCACACAGGCGCACACGTGTGAGCGCGCTGTTGACCCGTGGCCGTCCCTCTCCACCGAAACGACCTTCATCCGTCACGCACAACACTGAAGTCTTAATCACTTCGGCGGAGCATAAAGGGCTGAATAAAAGAGAGAAACAGGCCCGAGCGCGCTACGCAGGAGGAGCTGATAGAAGAGATGAGGGCCGGAGGAAGGGATACTCATATCTTGACCGTTGTCTCACACAGGCCAGCCAACAGGTCCCACTGAGACAGCCTCTCTACTGTAGTCCATTTGTCTCCATGTTTCAGTCCGTCTGTTCAAAGCAGAATCAATATATCCAGCGTTTTCTGGTGCCGGAGGCTCAGCCCTCGCACACATACCACTCTGTAACAATACACTCCAACACACATCACCCTCAGTGTTCCCTTCAAACAGAGCCACACACCTGCTTCTGCTGCTCACATACATATACAGATACAGATGCAAGAAGATATATATATATATATATATATATATATATATATATATATATATATGTTTTAGATACACTACCAGCCAAACGTTTGAGATACACTACCAGACAAACGTTTTAGATACACTACCAGTCAAACGTTTTAGATACACTACCAGTCAAACGTTTTAGATACACAACCAGACAAACGTTTTAGATACACTACCAGTCAAACGTTTTAGATACACTACCAGTCAAACGTTTTAGATACACTACCAGCCAAACGTTTTAGATACGTTTTGAGATACACTACCAGACAAACGTTTTAGATACACTACCAGACAAACGTTTTAGATACACTACCAGCCAAACGTTTTAGATACACTACCAGTCAAGCGTTTTAGATACACTACCAGTCAAACGTTTTAGATACACAACCAGACAAACGTTTTAGATACACTACCAGTCAAACGTTTTAGATACACTACCAGTCAAACGTTTTAGATACACTACCAGTCAAACGTTTTAGATACACTACCAGCCAAACGTTTTAGATACACTACCAGTCAAACGTTTTAGATACACTACCAGTCAAACGTTTTAGATACACAACCAGACAAACATTTTAGATACACTACCAGTCAAACGTTTTAGATACACTACCAGTCAAACGTTTTAGATACACTACCAGCCAAACATTTTAGATACACAACCAGACAAACATTTTAGATACACTACCAGCCAAACGTTTTAGATACACAACCAGACAAACATTTTAGATACACTACCAGTCAAACGTTTTAGATACACTACCAGTCAAACGTTTTAGATACACTACCAGCCAAACGTTTTAGATACACAACCAGACAAACATTTTAGATACACTACCAGACAAACGTTTTAGATACACTACCAGCCAAACGTTTTAGATACACAACCAGACAAACGTTTTAGATACACAACCAGTCAAACGTTTTAGATACACAACCAGACAAACGTTTTAGATACACAACCAGTCAAACGTTTTAGATACACTACCAGTCAAACGTTTTAGATACACTACCAGACAAACGTTTTAGATACACTACCAGTCAAACGTTTTAGATACACTACCAGACAAACGTTTTAGTACACTACCAGTCAAACGTTTTAGTACACTACCAGACAAACGTTTTAGTACACTACCAGACAAACGTTTTAGTACACTACCAGTCAAACGTTTTAGATACACTACCAGACAAACGTTTTAGATACACTACCAGACAAACGTTTTAGATACACTACCAGTCAAACGTTTTAGATACACTACCAGCCAAACGTTTTAGTACACTACCAGCCAAACGTTTTAGATACACTACCAGTCAAACGTTTTAGATACACTACCAGACAAACATTTTAGATACACTACCAGTCAAACGTTTTAGTACACTACCAGTCAAACGTTTTAGTACACTACCAGTCAAACGTTTTAGTACACTACCAGACAAACGTTTTAGTACACTACCAGTCAAACGTTTTAGATACACTACCAGCCAAACGTTTTAGTACACTACCAGCCAAACGTTTTAGATACACTACCAGTCAAACGTTTTAGATACACTACCAGTCAAACGTTTTAGATACACAACCAGACAAACGTTTTAGATAAACTACCAGTCAAACGTTTTAGTACACTACCAGTCAAACGTTTTAGATACACTACCAGTCAAACGTTTTAGATACACTACCAGTCAAACGTTTTAGTACACTACCAGTCAAACGTTTTAGATACACTACCAGCCAAACGTTTTAGTACACTACCAGTCAAACGTTTTAGATACACTACCAGTCAAACGTTTTAGATACACAACCAGACAAACGTTTTAGATACACTACCAGTCAAACGTTTTAGTACACTACCAGTCAAACGTTTTAGATACACTACCAGCCAAACGTTTTAGTACACTACCAGTCAAACGTTTTAGATACACTACCAGTCAAACGTTTTAGATACACAACCAGACAAACGTTTTAGATACACTACCAGCCAAACGTTTTAGATACACAACCAGACAAACATTTTAGATACACTACCTGTTCAAAACCTTTGACCGATAATGTATATAAAAAATTCTAACGTGGTTTTAACAATTGTTGGACTCCTAAAACTGTGTGCTAACACCCAACAACTTGGCTGACAAGCTAACTGATTCATACAGAGGAGGTGAAACTCTTAGAGCACTTCCAGCTCACATATCACACTGTCCGAAAAATTAATTAGTAAATCAGTCAATCAAAGAGCGACTGTTAAAGTCAAAGCTAGAAAACAATTCTAGGCAGAACTGCCTGCATGCAGGGCAGAAATGCAAAGCACAACCCCCACATGACTGCAGGATGGTCTTTAATATGAAGAAATATAATTAGATGTTTTATAACTAAAACATTTGTAGGTGTCATATGCAGGCAGTCACATGGGTGTCTGGCAGCGTTACATGAGTGTGTGCACTAGGGGGCACTCTCTGTCTCCTAGAATATGAGCTGTATTGTTTATTGTGGGTTGCATAAAAGTAACACTGCACTTCCTCTGCCAGCTGATCCCTGTTTGGGTCATTATTGATTGGGTCCTGCCAACTTTACCAGCCAGCCAGTCACTGTTTGTTTGACAGCTCTGCAGATTTTAACCAATATCTGAGTTTTAGGTATGTGTGTTATGTCCTCTGTGAGCCCTGAAGAGCTTTTCATATCCACGTATATGCTTCACTTTATAGCTCTGCAATTACAGACTGTAGTCCATCTGTTTCTTTGTATATTGTGTAAGCTCTCTTTTAACTTTATATATATATATATATATATATATATATATATATATATATATATATATATATATATATATATATATATATTATTATTATGAGCACCAGCTAATATCCAGCTAGACGGGCTGGGAAACTTAATAAGGTCCAGGTAGGTTGTCACAGGTATCTGAAGTCATGCTGACTGCAGTGCATCCCATAGCTGCTGGGGGGAGCATGGAGGAGGATCTATAGAGCCACCACCACCATCCAGGTGGTCCCACAGATGCTCAGTTGGGTTCATGTCTAGGGAATTAGGGGTCCAGAGTAGTACTTGGAAGTCTTGGTCAGCTCTTTCAAACCAGAGAGAGAGAGAGAGAGGGAGAGGAACCATATGACATTTGACATAAAGACATTACGCATTATGTGACTATTACTTCCTCTATATAGTCAAAAATATGTGGACACCCCTCCTAATTATTGAGTTCAGATAATTTAGCCACACTTATTGCTTCATACTAAGGAGTTCAGTGACTTAAATGTGGTTCTGCCATAGTGGTCAGTCAGTTTGTGAAATTTCTGACCTGTAGGTGACCTGTGCTGGAGCATCTAGGAGCAACAACATCTTGGCAACGTTTGTGATGGCAGCTTCGTTTGTGGTGGCAGCTTAATCGTGGGATAAAGGTTAGAAGGTTAAGGTCGCCGGTTCGGCCCCCTGGTCCAACAGCACCCAACTAAAGTGCACACAAGCCTAAGATCACTATGTGCGGTGCCAAGCGTCGGCTGGACGGGTGTAAAACACATCTCCACTGGAGCAGCGGACGCCAACGACTCTTCACCCGTCGTTTGAGGAGTTTGGGTGGATGAGCAGTTGCACCCAACGACCTGCACATGGCCCTGACCCCAACCCCACTGAACACCTTCAGGATGAACTGGAACAAGCAATTGTGAGCCAGGCCTTCAGCACCTGACCTCACAATTGCTGATTGTGGTAGTTACTGTAGCCAATAAAGGCGTCCACCTCTATATTAATTACCTATGGCTTTCAAAAGGGACAAGCACCAATCTCATTTAGGTCAGGTGTCCACATACTTTTGGCCACATTATGCATCATTAGCTCCATACTGATGGTAAGTCTGTAGAATTTGATTGGTATATAGACTTTATATCCAAAACGTCTCAGCCCTTCTGTGCATGGCAGAGATGTTTGGATTGTTTGTTTCTGGCTGGGTTGATCAGATACCACTCTTCATCGCTTCTGTTGCTGGATTTGCTAGAAGAGAATGACTGGCTTGTGCTTAACACTCCTTCTCTGCAGAGCTGTGTCCACATCCATAGCTCTGCTAGTCCAGGCGAGAGTGCTGGCTGGGAACCGAGATGGAGAGAAGGAGGAAGCTGCGGCTGTGTGGAGACACAGTGCCCTCTGTAGGCCGAGAAGAGCAACTCCACAGCAAGTGCTCAATTATCGGAATGAGAACCGAAAAAAAAAAGAAAAAATATCCAAGCACACAATGATTGGTTTTTTAATGCATTAACAGAGAGCAATGCTGTTCAAACAAAGAAATGTTCTGATTGGAGATTAAGATGAGGTTTGTGCGTTTGAACAAACGGCAGACTGCGGACCGCAATTAGCGAGGCCCCCTCATAATCCCTACACCTCATTCTTCTCGTCTTTATTACCAGCATGAAAGACGGCTGAAGCCTCCGAGACAGGACTTTAATCAGTGCTTTATGGTACAGATACACATCTGTGCGATCTGACTGCACACATTGGCCATAATGGCTTCTAAATGATTAGCATTCTTCATTACAATCAGGAATTGGGAAAAGAGAGTGCAGAACAGAGGTTTTAGGGATGTCTGCCAGTGTCGGCAACCAGCTGAGCCTTCGTGCTAAAGCTCAAAGAAGGCCAGAAGAGCTCTTCCACTTGGTCAGCGGGGCTTAGCGCACTTCCCGGTTTCCCCCCGACTCGACAAGACGTTGATTTTCTGATGAGCTGATCTGGGTGAGTTCAAGTGAAACCACTCAAATGTGATTGAAGAAACCACTTATACCTGTAATTTCATGACCCTTCAGGGCTGAAGACCCCAACCACTCGTCTACGAAGAACAATGGCTTCTCAACCTGAGCTCTAGCTGCTGTTTTGTTCTTCTAAAAGATTTTTATTTTTCTACACCATTTGAACACGAGAGCTACCATTAACACTGGGTGAGAATTCCATGATGAATGGACCAATTTAAATGGCTCCAACATAGCTTGGAAAGAATTCTGGTTCCATTGACTTACATTAAAAGTACAGTTTTTGGCCTCCCCTGCAAAGTTACTATTTTGGAGATACTCTTACAAATGAAGATGCCACAACAGGTTCCCACTTTTGGTTCCCTAGAGCATTTTCACACCTGTAGTTTGTTTCACTGGTCTGGATCAGTTAATGAGTTTGTTTACTTGAAGCGTTTTCACAGGCAAAAACCGAAATGCACCAAAATGCGCCCCAACAAACCATGTGAGCACATCGTCTCCTCTGATTGGTCAGAGCTATCTGTCATGCGAGTAAGAAAGTAAACACAGGGAGAAGATCCGGTTTTCCCAAACTACTGCACATTTCTTGTAGAGCGTATCACGGAGCAGCGGCAGAGACAGCATCTGTTCATAGCTGTAATAATAATCTGATAATATACCAAACTACAGTCCACCTGCAGACCACCCAGCTCACTCCAAACATCAAGTAGACAACGTCCCTCACTGCTAGTCCAAGAGACACCTCGCTTCATTGTCCTCGCCCTGTTAGCTGCTACAGCTCTCCAGTTCTCTGTTTACGCCATCTGACGCATCCCATAATGCAAAGCACACCTGGCCGCAGGAGATGTTTAGATCAAACTTGTGGAGTACACCTAACACTTGGGTCGGATTGAGGTCGGATCATGTTCTCACCACAAATGAAACCCTCCGGAGTTCGTTTGGAACCAGACCGAGACCACCTCCTCTCAAGGGTGCGGTTGTTTTGGTCCGGACCCGAGTGCGATTACTGTTTTCACACCTGCCAAAACCAACCACACCAAACTAACCAGAGTCTGTTTTAACCAGATTAACTAGTGCTGGTGTGTAAACGCCCTTAGAGGACCATGTTTGGAGAAGTGAACCTACTAGAACCTTCACATCATGTGGAATTTATTTAAGCTATCCATTGAAAGGTTTCTAGAGAACCAAAACTGGTTCTTCTGTAGCAAGGATGCCTGTTTGGCCCACTCTTAGCTGAAACAGTTTCACATAAATGGTTCCATAACATGGTCCAACCCTTTTTGGTGCTGTGGTGCTAAAGATTTTTGGAAGGTTTATTTAAGAACCATATCCTCTAAAAAATTAGGCCATTAGGCCAAAAACAAACATGCATTAGTCTTTTTGAGGTCGGCCAACTGAGTTACGTTGATCCAACATAGTTTTATAATTATGGTAAATTAGCTTTCAGTGTTTTTAGCAACACATAAACATATATTTTATTTTGTTGACTGCATATAAAAACATGTATTTATTATGTTATTATGTTATTATGTTGTAGGCTGAATTAGCTTTTTAGCTATGGCAAAAAGCATTTCTGAATAACATACATTTGATAATTGATAGTTAATCTAATGGACCCCAATGAAATGACAACTGCAAATAAAAAATGGGGAAAATCATATACCTTAATATGTTTTCTGCCCTACAAGAGTATATATATATATATATATATATATATATATATATATATATATATATATATATATATATAGATTTGAATAAATTACTTTTTAAAGTGTATAACACATTTCTTTCTCCATCAGAATGAACTATAGAAATGTGCCACATGCCATTTAAACATTCAAATGATTCTTTGAGCTGTCATGGTTCTATATAGGCTTTTAAAATGTCAGGCACTTTATGAAGAATAACGACGTTCAAGTTGCGGTCTGGCTGTGTTATTCAAACTCAAACATGGTGCTTTTCTTCTCAGCCTTAAAAGCAATACAGATGTTTGTTCTACGGCATTGGGTCTACTCAGCCTGATAGCTGGTTAGTACTTCATATACTGCTGTGCTTCCTGAGGGACAGTTCATGTGATTGGTCATTTGGATCTGCTGCCCCTTACAAGAAATAAGTATACTTAAAGTTAATTTTATTAGGTGAACTTATTAAGGGTTAAAGTATATGTACTTTATGTATGTATACTTTATGTAGTTAGTATAGTAATATTATCATATTAGTAGTACACTTGTATCTGTCCTATTTTAATACTTCTTGGGACTTATTTGGCCCACTTTTTAGTTTATTAAAGTGTACTACTAAGTATAGTTTAAGTGTAATAGTACACTAAAAGTACACAACTAGTTTATCTTTTGTACTGCAACTACACTAAAAGTAAATGTATGGGTTTACTGTTAGTTTACTAGTTTGTTAATGAATCTTCAAAAAAGATTACTGTGGCTGGGAATCTAATCCAGACCCTTCTTGCCATGAAGCAGCAGCTCTACTTACTGCGCCACCAAGCTGCCCTTTAGTAACACATTATATAAGTCTAGTTTTTTAAACTCATCTTTTTAAACTAGCATATGGATTAGATGTTTTTATGGTTTTCTTACTCTTATACTTTGTGTGTTTCTATAAATTGTATAGTGTCCTTGGGTGTCTTGAAAGGCGCTTTTCAAATAAAATGTTATTATTATTTTTATTATTATTATATACCGCACTGTATACTCTCACTTTTAGTTTATTGTAAGTACACTTTTAAGTATACTCTCAGTAAAGTTTTAGTTTTGATCTTTTTAAACTGAAAGTATATGTGTACGTTTTCTTTAAGTGAACATAATACGTATAATTTACTGTATATATATTATTTTTACACTTTAAAGTATATGACTAGGTTTAGGTTTCATTATTTCTTCTACTTAAAATAGAACTTTAACAAGTTTTACTTACTCACCAGTGGACAAACATAAGAAACAGACATACTCAGATTAAGAAACATATTAGTATTCATTATAAATCTTTATAAATCAAACAAATATTGTATTGGATGACTTTTTGTCAGTGCAACAATACGTATTTATACTGTTCTTAAGTATATCTCAATCAAAAGATCAAGTACAAGTAAAAGCTGACTATACTACATTATACATTTATTACATTTCTGTATACTTGACAGTATAAGCCAAGAATACTAAAATATAACTGTGTTTAGTATATCACTGAGAAGTACATAAAGAGTAAACGGAAAGGATACTCACTTGTTTTTAGTCTAAAAGAAGTAAACTAATAACATACTTAACACATTTCTGTTTCTAGAGAGTCTATGTGAGATAAGCATCACACTCACTGTTTGCCACTGCGGGTCCAACCTAGGACCACCCAGATTATTACCTAATAGTAGTACCTAAATACCTAAGTAGTCTTTAATCTCCATAATCCATTAAATGCTCCAAATAGCCTTTTAATTTAAAGTAAACACAGAGAAAGATGAGTATTACAAACAGCTGAGAAATAAAATAGGGATTAGGCCTAATATGAAATGAATCTGGTTGCTCACACTGAGCTAGATGAAAAAGGTTTACTAAACTAAATTACAAACTGGAAATGAACACAAGAAAATAATAACAGCTGAAGGTAATGAAGGAAAATGAGGTAAACTGCCTGGCGAGTGGAAAACGAGCAATGAAAAGGGAAAATTTGTCTAATACTCTGCTTAACCACTGGTGGGCCGCTAAGCTGGACCACCAGCTTTGATGTCATTGGCCAACAGTGGCCTACTATATTCTTGCTATTAGGGTACACTCTTAAAACGGAATGTACATGGGGGTTCTTTAGGTTCTGTAGGCTTATTAGTACAAGCTATGGTTTAATTTAGAACCATGATGTTTGAATGGTGCTTTGAATATATATATATATATATATACCAACTAGCCATTCTAGCCTTACAGACTGTAGTCCATCTGATTCACTGCATACACACTTTATCCATTTTCACCCTTTTCGTCAATGGTCAGGACTCCCCCAGGACCACCACAGAGCAGGTACTATTAGGGAGGTGGGTCATTCTCAGCACTGCAGTGACAATGAGGTAGTTGTGGTGTGTTAGTGTGTGTTTTGCTGGTGTGAGTGGATCAGTGGACTACCAACCAGCAACATCCAGCAAATAGTGTCCTGTGGTCAGCATCCTGTGACCACTGATAAAGGACTAGAGAAAAACAAACTATCATTTCTGACTTGTGTCTAATAGAGTGGATAGTGAGTGGAGACAGTGTTTTAAAACTCCAGCATCATTACTGTGTCTGATCCACTTGCACCAGCACAACACACACTAACACACCACCACCACGTCAATGTCGCTGAGAATGACCCACCACCCAAATGGTCCTGTGGGGTTCCTGATCATTAAAGAACAGAGTAATAAAGTATACAGAGAACCAGATGAACTACAGTCTGTAAGTGGAACTCCTGTATGGTCAGTGGAGCTGATACAGTGGACAATGTGTGTAGATACGAGGAGGTGGTTTTAATGTTATGGCTGTAGTTGGTTCTCCAGGATTGAGAACCATCCTCTACTAGAAATACTATTCCACAATCAAGCTTCACCCTCTTCCTAATATAGATTATTACCCATCAGCTCTCAGAACACCAGCTCCCATCAGCATGGGGCAAGAGAGAAGAGTGACAGCTGAGTCTACAGCGCTTCAGCACCCAGACGCAGGCTTAAATGAGGTTTCTCACCCTGCGCTGAACCTCTACAAGAGCGTCTGAGAACCGAGAATCCTCAGACAAGGGGTTAACAAAGACCTGTTAGCAACTGCGTCAGGTCATGGAAGTCGTAAAAGAATGAGGAATCACACCTCAGGCAGTGGTCTAGAAGCTTCTGTCAACCTATAGTGCTGTAATACACTTCCTTTAATCTGAGACATTATTCATAGACAGTCTTGGTGCCAGACGTGATGTACAATTGACCCTGATTGGTGCTCCACCCACAAATGTGTTGCTTCACAGCTACTGTGAGGCTGGATATCGGTTGTAGGTGTTTGTCTTATTATATTCGTGAGGTCATCCTCAGGTGTCTATTGATCTTTTTATTATTACAGCTAATTGACACTACACCTACATCTAGTCTTAACAGTGTTCTGGTCTGGGGAATGTTTTTTATGGCTTTCTCTGGACTCACTCACCCATGTGGAAGATACTCTCAATCAATTTGGGTCTGAATCCATCCTTGCAGATCACGTACACCATACATGCTGATTGTCTTCTCTGGGGTGGATGGGATCTTCCAGCAAGACAATGTGATACGTCACACGACTAGAAATGTTCCACATTGGTTGGAAGAGCTGAGCAAGACTTCCAAGTACTACCCTGGACCCCAATTAAGCGTCTGTGGGATCACCTGGATGGTGGTGTTGGCTCTATGGATCCTCCTCACACCCTCCAGCAACTCAGTCAGTATGGCTCCAAATACCTGTGACCACCTACCAGGACCTTATTGAGTCTCCCAGTCCGTCTAGCCGCTGTCCATGCTGCACATGGTGGTAACTCTGGATATTAGCTGGTGGTCATAATAATGTGACTCCACTGTATATAATATGGATCTGTGTCATTGTCACTGGTTGAAGATGCGAGACACATGCTAAGCTGGCCCTCTTTCTGTTGGACAAACATAGTAGCCGGCTCATTTGTCCTGTGTTTTTGAATTTGATTGATGTTTTGCTGTGTTAGTAAAGTTGTTGGCTCTGATCACGAGTCAAACCAGTCCGACAGACGTTTGGCCACTTGCTAGAAATTAGTATACACTACCGCTCAAAAGTTTAGGATCACTTTAGAATTTAATTTCATGCAATTTTCATGCAATTCACAAACAATATTGTTCCTTTCACAATTAATGTAAGTGTATCAGATGATGTTTAAAGAATAAAAATGTTTGTTTAAAGTCTATTTTTGTATAGATGCTTATTTTGCATATTTATTATCAGTAATTCTCAGTCCTCTGTCTGAATCTCCTGGTACGGCCACCAATCCAAGTTAAGGATGTTATTGGACTAATTGGTTGTTAGGAAACTCTTGCTCAATTGTGATCACAGCTGAAAAACATTCTACTAATAAGTGAGTATAAAAGGGAGAACAACATTCTAGGTTAGTTTAGTATCTGAAGATCAGCAGTTGATGGCTTGCTGACCGTCTCACAATGACCAGAAAGAAACAACTTTCTTTAGAGACCCGTCAGAACATTGTTGTGTTAATGAAGAAGATACTCCATTAAAACTAGAACATTTCACTGTGATCCCAAACTTTTGAGCGGTAGTGTACAGGCTGGTTAACACCAGATGTATCAGACTGCTGGTAATGGTGGAGTCCAGCCAGTGCCCTCCCTCCATGGGAGATCCTCAAAAAGCCTTGGAAATGAATGGATTTTGGTTGATACAAATGAATAAGCTGATTTAATAAGTGAATTACACTCCGCAACTTTAGGAGGAGCCCAGTAGCAAAAAAACAAAACCCCACAATTTCTCAAATAATGAGCTTATTTTTATGAAGAACCTCAGAGAACATGTAGCTACCACAAAAGTTGTCACATGCAAACTAAATTAATATAATTTAAAACTAGAAATGTGAGAGTGGTTGCACAGTTTAAGCAGTTGCTAATCAACAGTGGCTAAGATGTCACTAGGTTATTGCTATAGTGTTCCAGGTGGTTGCTAAAGTAATCCTAATATGGGAGTCTACAGGAGAAACAAGGGGTGAATAAACAACAATCAAAGGAGTACAGTTCAGCATGGATATCTGCCATGCATGCAGTTTGGTGAAGGGTAAAGGGAGCAACAGGATGTGGGTGGAGACGAAAAATGAATGGGACTCTATGGGAGGAAAGAGTGATAAAGAAACAGACAAACAGATGAGTGCGGGTGGGAACAACATGTAATTTGTGATTGGGGGGTCTACCTTGAGTTAGTGTATGCGACACTGTGTCTGTCAGCCAAGCAAAAGTTCAGTAATAAAACTATTCTGAAAACAAAAAGTATAAAAAAATGATATAAATTGGATAATCATGTAATTAGCACAAGCCAACTGAGATATTTGTGTATTAAGGTTTCATTAGGTTAGGAATGTGATTTTGTCCAGCAATAAAATAATGCATGCGTGGGCAAAGCACAGACCAAGTCCAATATTATCATTATTATCTTCTATTTTCAGGTTTTTTTAATGAGGATGTAAAAATTCTAAAAAGTCCTGAACCTTAGAAGTTGTGCAACTTTTTAAGTGGACAGTGTGAATTCCTACAAGTCTGCCATTGTTAGATCGCACCTGTGTTGAAGAGCTGACCACAAATGTGACTCACCTTCAAATCGACCTGCCAGGTGGTTCCCAAGAGGCTCCTGGGAGGCAGATACTGGGGGTTTGAGGGCTGCTGCTGGGATGCCATTGTTTCAGTTCCCATGAGAGGGAAAGTAAAAGGCAGAGGTCGATCTCTCTCCTCCACAGACCAGGACTCAGACTTTCTAGATGTATGTTGGCAGCACACAATGAAATGGTAGCGAGTGGTGATAACTTTCTGAGTGCCTTGAAGATATGCTGTGACCTTCTGAGAAGTTTGGGGTCCTGTCTGGGGCCAGAGGGCAAGGCCAGCGACCCGGACCAAAGAGTAACTTTTTAAAAGTCCTGACAGGTTTTCAAAAACAGAAAGTTTTAGGCCTCACTCTATTTCATAGCTGGAGACTCACCCTGAGAATAACTGTGCTATAACGTATAGACCCAAAACATGTTTCCCAGACCTCAGTTTTAGCCTAAGCGCTCCTATGTTGTGACCTCCTGAAAAATTTGAAGACGAGAGTCTTTTCTGAAACCATAGGCCAGAGCAAAGAACAGCTTTTAGCAGCTTTGATTGGAACCACAAGGTCCACCTTTAAAAACGGTTCCTCAAGCATTCTTTACTCGATATATATATATACACCGATCAGCCATGACATTAAAACCACCTCCTTGTATCTACACACACTGTCCAGTTTATCAGCTCCACTGGAGCTACACTTACAGACTCTAGGTTATCTGATTTGCTGCATACATTGTTTATCCCCAAAAATGTAACTGCAGAACTATTTAAGGTGAAATAGGAAAATTCAAATGTGCTTACTGGAAAATGTTAATGGAAAGTATAAATATTTTTATATTTTGGTATTTTTATGGTGAATTTGCCTAAATCATATTATGAGTGGGGAGGTCGTGATTATGAACCTGAATCTGATCTTACATACAATATGGGTGGGTGGGTGGTGTTATGTCGGTGGGTTGGTTGGTTGGGTTGGTTGGTTTGTGAGTTGGTTTGGGTTGGATGGTGTTGATTGGATGGTATTTGTTTTGTGGGGGGGGGGGGGTGTTGGTTGGGTGGGTGTTGTTGGTTGGGTGGGTGTTGTTGGTTGGGTGAGTGGGTGGGTGGATGTTGTTGGTTTGGTGGATGTTGTTGGTTTTTGGTTGGGTGGGTGGTGTTGGTTGGATGTATGGTGTTGGTTGGGTGGGTTGTGCTGGATGGGTGATGTTGGATTTGGTGTTGGTTGGGTGGGTGTTGTTGGTTGGGTGAGTGGGTAGATGTTGTTGGTTGGGTGGGTGGATGTTGTAGATTGGGTGGGTGGGATGGGTGAGTGGGTGTTATTGGGGTGGTGTTTATTTGTGGGTGGGTGTTGTTTAATGGGTGGGTGGGTGTTGTTGGTTTAGGTGTTGGTTTAGGTGTTTTGTTAGGGTGTTGGGTGGGATGGGTTAGTGGGTGTTATTGGGGTGGTGTTTATTGGTAGGTGGGTGTTGTTGGATTTGGGGTTGGTTGGGTGGGTGGATGGTGTTGGTTGGGTGGGATGTGTGGGTGGGTGTTATTGGGGTGGTGGGTGTTATTGGGGTGGTGTTTATTGGTGGGTGGGTGTTGTTTGTTGGGTGGGTGTGTGTTGTTGTTTTAGGTCTTGGTTTTGATGTTTTGTTATGGTGTTGGGTGGGATGGGTGGGTGGGTGTTATTGGGGTGGTGTTCATTGGTGGGTGGGTGTTGTTGGCTTGGTGAATTGGTGCTGGTATACCCTTAAAAAACCGGAGCAGCATCCCAACATCTGGACCAAACAGACCACAGTAGCTCCTTTACAGTTTTTGGGTTTTTTTTTAAAGCTGGAGCTGCATTAATATCTAACCCGTGAAATCCAGATGCCTGCAGGCAACTTTCTGGGCAGTTTGAAGGATCTTGTCTGACCAGGAGCGAAGCCCCGACCAAAGGTCAGCTTGACTGCTTTCTGAACCTGAAATGTAGCTGTTTCACAGCTGGACATTCACCCTGAAAACCACAACAGCATCGTAACATCCAGACCCCAGAAAAAAAAATCCCTGAAAAAGGTTCTTTTAAAGCTCGGTTCTTTGAAAGCAGATGGCCCTGCCCGCCCCTCGAGGTGTCACTGCGGGGAGCAGCGTTGGTATGTTCTGCATGTCTGGCTGAAGGTATTCAGCTAAAGAGGCAGCAATGCGGAACAAGCTGAATAAAGAAAGTAATTGAGAGCCATTTCTCCGCCGGACGGGAGAGAAAGTGATTGCCCCGGGCTCTTTTCCACGCTCCCTCTCTCAAAAAACAAAGTCATAATTGAGGCCTTTGTAGCTGCGAACATTAGACTTTGAAATATTTATGTCCATGTTTGTCTGGTGAATAGTAATGCTGCCAGTGTCGTCTCTTTAATATTAAACACAAATGTTTGTATTGAGTTTGTGTTCTGCCTTATTGCCAAATGTAATAACGGGATGTTTATATTCTCTGAGGAGGTTTTCCTTTAATTACAGGGAATATTTCTCCCGTCTGTAATGGTGGGAGCCTCGCAGGTCTTTGTATAGACACAGGACTCCGGCTATTAGTTTGAGATTTGGCCTAATAGCAATAAAGTAATAGAGCTGAAAAGAGGAGCAGGTAGACTCCAGGGTTGCGTGTCAAGTACAAACTATTAAGATAAAGAAAGGAGGCAGACACACCCCGCAGTGCTCAATACCGCAAAAAGCTTTGTAATATTCACTTGAGCTTCCAGGCTGGGGAAGCAAGGACTTCCACTAAAGTTAAAGTAACTACTTGCATTAAAAAGCCAATCGTAAAATGGAAAGCTGTGCAGCGTTTGGGAGATTAATGCGAATGAAAACAAATACGGCACACAGTGAGCCAAGTCACTCCCCACATCCCGACCAGTTCAGCTC
Organism: Megaleporinus macrocephalus; assembly: GCA_021613375.1. NCBI lineage: Eukaryota > Metazoa > Chordata > Actinopteri > Characiformes > Anostomidae > Megaleporinus > Megaleporinus macrocephalus. Next base: position 42,532,100 of record CM038713.1, read on the forward strand.
AGGATGATATTAGAAATGGTTCCGTTTGTTAATGAAACTGAATTGGCCAACCAGTTCTGAGTTTCTTATTCTGATATCACTGCTATATTATATTATATTACATTATTATTTATTCTGATATCGCTGCTATATTATATTATATTATATTATACTATTATATTATTTTTTCTGATATCACGGCTATTTTATATTATATTATACTATTATTTATTCTGATATCGCTGCTATATTATATTATATTATACTATTATATTATTTATTCTAATATCACTGCTATATGATATTACATTATACTATATTATTTATTCTAATATCACTGTTATATTATATTATATTATACTATTATATTATTTATTCTGATATCACTGCTATATTATATTATATTAAACTATTATATTATTTATTCTGATATCACTGCTATATTATATTATATTATACTATTATATTATTTACTCTGATATCACTGCTATATTATATTATATTATACTATTATATTATATATTCTGATATAACTGCTAAATATATTATATAATACTATTACATTATTTATTCTGATATCACTGCTATATTATATTATATTATACTATTATATTATTTATTCTGATATCGCTGCTATATTATATTATATTACACTATTATATTATTTATTCTGATATCGCTGCTATATTATATTATATTATACTATTATTTATTCTGATATCACTGCTATATATATTGTATAATACTATTATATTATTTATTCTGATATCACTGCTATATATATTATATTATACTATAATTTATTCTGATATCACTGCTATATATATTATATTATACTATTATATTATTTATTCTGATATCGCTGCTATATTATATTATACTATTATATTATTTATTCTGATATCACTGCTATATTATATTATATTATACTATTATATTATTTATTCTGATATCGCTGCTATATTATATTATATTATACTATTATATTATTTATTCTGATATCGCTGCTATATTATATTATATTATACTATTATTTATTCTGATATCACTGCTATATATATTATATAATACTATTATATTATTTATTCTGATATCACTGCTATATATATTATATTATACTATAATTTATTCTGATATCACTGCTATATATATTATATTATACTATTATATTATTTATTCTGATATCGCTGCTATATTATATTATACTATTATATTATTTATTCTGATATCACTGCTATATTATATTATATTATACTATTATATTATTTATTCTAATATCGCTGCTATATTATATTATACTATTATATTATTTATTCTGATATCGCTGCTATATATATTATATTATACTATTATATTATTTATTCTGATATCGCTGCTATATGTATTTAATAATATTATTATATTATTTATTCTGATATCACTGCTATGGACAATATCACTAAGTCACTTTAAATAGATATATCTACTTAGATAACCTGCCAATGCAAAAGTTTCTACATATGTTCTCCTGTATATCTTATATATATATATATATATCTTGTGTATGTTTTGTATAGTCCCTTATATATTTTAGTTATTACTAAATATATATATTATAGCCTATTTTTTACTTCAATGTTGTCTATTTGTTGTATATTTGCACTGTTTTTACTACATATATATATATATTATGCTGCCCTGCTGTAGAGTTGTATCTGAGCCTCATCCCAAACATTTCAATGCATGTTATGTGCTGACATGATGTGCAAATAACAAATAAACTTGAAACTTGAAACTTAATTCCACTAAATGGGCATTTTCCAATGGTTGGATCAGCAGGTGGCGCTGTCTGCTCCTTGTGATGGAGGCATTTGCATGACTCCCTTAAAAATTATGAATGCCGTCAGTCAGGCCTGAAAAGGTAAGACGTCCAAAAGTATGACTCACTTTACTATGTAATGATAATGCAGTTAATAGGTAGTATATAATGGCTGCCCCCTCCAAAAAGTAGCTCCAAAAAATAACCAAAATATATCTGTCCTGGCACCCAGATGGTGGAATGAACTTCCATTGGATGTCCGAACAGCAGACTCTGTCACTCACCCACCCAAATCATTAAATTCAGGTGTTCCAATCACTTCCATGGCCACAGGTGTATAAAACCAAGCACCTAGTCATGCAGACTGCTTCTACACACATTAGTGAAAGAGTGGGTCGCTCTCAGGAGCTCAGTGAACTCCAGCATGGTACCGTGTTAGGACACTAACAGGTCCAGTGGTGAAGTTTCCTCACTACTAAATATTCCACAGTGGACTGTCAGTGGTGTTCTAACAAAGTGGAAGTGATTTGGAACGACAGCAACTCAGACACCAAGTGGTAGAACATGTACAACGACAGAGCGGGTCAGCGGATGCTGAGGAGCATAGAGCACAGAGGTCACCAACTTTCTACAGAGTCAATCACTACAGACCCCCAAACTTCATGTGGCCTTCAGATCAGCTCAAGAACAGAGCGTAGAGAGCTTCATGGAATGGGTCTCCATGGCCGAGCAGCTGCATCCAAACCTTACATCACCAAGAACAATGCAGAGCATCAGATGCAGTGGTGTAAAGCAGGCCGCCACTGGACTCTAGAGTAATGAATCGCACTTCTCCGTCTGGCAATCTGATGGACGAGTCTGGGTTCGGCGGTTGCCAGGAGAACGGCGCTTGTCTGCTGCATTGTGCCGAGTGTAAAGTTTGGTGGAGGGGGGATTATGGTGTGGGGTTGTTTTTCAGGAGTTGGGTTTGGGCCCTTAGTTCCAGTGAAAGGAACTCTTAATGCTTCAGCAGACCAAAAGATTCTGGACAATTTCATGCTCCCAATTTTGGGGACAGCCCCTTCCTGTTCCACATGAACACCAGAGCACAAAGCAGCTCCATAGGGACATGTAGGAGCGAGTTTGGTCGGGAAGAACTTGACAGTCCTGACCACAACCTAATAGAACACATTTGGGATGAATTAGAGCAGAGACTGTGAGCCAGGCCTTCTTGTCCAATATCAGTGTCTGACCTCCCGAATGGTCTTCTGGAAGAACTGGTCAGACATTCCCATAAACACTCTCCTAAACCGTGTGGAGAGCCTTCCCAGAAGAGTTGAAGCTGTTATAGCTGCAAAGGTTGGGCCGACATCACATTAAAGCCTATAGATTAAGAATGGGACGTCACTCAAGCTCATATAAAACAGCGGTCACCAAACCTGGTCCTGGAGCTCTTCCTTCCTGTGGAGGATGGTTCCAAGCATAATGTGCCAAACATTCTCCAGCTTGGTCAGGTTTTGGGGGCCTGCAGAAACATTGACCTCCAATAGAGCAGTTGGTGGCCACTAGGCTAAAAAACATAAATAGCTTTCTAGCAGTAGCGTTTAATCACAAGTTCAACACATCTGAAACACACTTGCAGCCACAATGTACATAGCTATAAATGCATTTTATAGTAGAAATGTACCCACTTTAACTGGGCCGGCCCCTCAACCACTCTGTCATCTTTCCTGTTAGGAGTCCACATCCTTGAATTTCATTCCACGGTTTTAGCTACAGCACACATTTTAGACGGTACACTAAAGCACCAAGGACGAGTGAGAGGTTCAATAAGACTCTCTCTCTCCAAAGCCAAAGAAAACAGTAAGTGAATTTACAGAGAAAGGACTGAATTCACCCTCCACTTACCTGAACACCTACTCAAACCCACTCACTCAACCTCTCCTCCTCTAGCAGAGGTGTGGGGGCACCCAGTATGTCACCAGTATGCAGCATGTCTATACTAAGACCTGTTGCCATTTCCATATGCGGCACCCATTCTGCTGTTCAAAGCAAAACAGTACACTTGACCTTTACATTATGTCCAAATTTTATGATGACTGGACTAATAAAATTGCTCCAGAGATGCTTTAAATAAAATATCTTTCCATTAACATACATTGAAAGTAAAGAGTTTTTGTCCTCTGCTGTAAAGTTATCATTTTGGATATGCTTGATTTTCTTTCATATTTTCTTATTTAATGTTAATAATGTAAACAAATCTCTCGCCTACAGTTTGTTGTAGCATTGTGTGATAAAAATCTATGAAAATCTATGAAAAAAAACCTCTTGTTGATGTTTAGCATGTTCAAAACAGTAAAAACCCAATTGTTGGTGAACTAATTTGACATGCTATTTGGCAACAAATGGAACAATTTAAATAATAATAGAGTTTCATGTATGTAGTGGTTCCTTAATTCCAATAATAACATTACAAATAAACAGCAAACAAAACATACACACATACGAACACAGACAGTTCCGCAGCAGGCCAGGAGAGAAAACGCTCTTAAACACAATGTATAGCCAACCAGCTTGAAACCCAGTCGAACACTGCTAGTGAAGAGTTCCCCATCTCACAGCCCAGTTAAATTAACCACTGCAGTGAAAAGGATCCTGGCTCACAGCCCAGTCAAACTCTGCTTCCGCGGTGAAGAGTCTCCTGGATTGCAGCCCAGTCAAACTTTGCTACCAAAGTGAACAGACTCCTTGCTTATGGCCCGGTCAAATGGTGAAAACTGCCCTGGCTTCTGGCCCAGTCTGTTAGTGTAATGAAGAGTCACCTATCTCAGTCAAACCCTCAACCACAATGATGAATCTTCAGCTCATGGCCCAAATAAAACTTGGCTATCCACTCAGAATCTGCTACCCAGGTCAGGACCCAGGCAGTAAGACAAGACGACTCACACACACTTAACTACAGTGGTCTCCTTCCTCAGTGAAAAGTCTCATGACTCGTGATCCAGACAAAAATCAGTATAGCAATGAAAAGTCACCCTGCTCATGGCCCAGTCAGACTCTTCTACAGTGGTGAAAACTGTCCTGGCTTCTGGCCCAGTTTGTTGAATCATATATCTCAGTCAAACCCACAACCACATTGATAAATCCCCAGCTCATGGCCCAAATAAAACTTGGCTATGGTGAAAAGTGTCCTGGCTGGTGATGCAGTCCCAATCTGCTACCTAGGTCACAACCCAGCCCGTCAGGCACCTCTATGGCATTGTCAAACTCTGCTGCCACAGTTAAGAGTCACCCAACTTGTGGCCTAGTCAAACTCCACCGATGAAGACCCACCCAACTTATGGCCCATAGTCTGCTACCTCAGTGAAGAGTCTCCTGAATCACAGCCCAGTTAAACTGCACTACAGCAGTGAAGAGTCATCCAGCTTGCAGCCCAGTCAAAGTCTGCAACCCCAGTGAAGGTTCTACTGAATTATGGCCCAGTCAAACTTTACTACAGTGCTGAGGAGTCATCTTGCTTGTGGCCCAGTCAAATTCTGCTGCCACAGTGATTCATTTCCCAGTTCACAGCCCGGACAAACTCCACTACAGTGTTGAAGAGAATGTCCCAACTTGTGACTATCGTGGTAGACCATGTCCAGGCTGGTGACCTAACCAATCCAAATCAAATCAAACGAAAACCACATGTAAACTGGCTGCCTAAAGTGAGCAAAACATTCTGACACACCAGACACAACATGTATGGGACACATAAGCCTACCGAGAGCAAAATACCCTCCTAACATTCCCTCACAACCACATCTCTAGAGTCTCACTTAAACACATGCATTCCATATTTCATCTCAGTGGCCATGAAGATTGGTGGAAAGTGGAAACACAAAGTTGGTGTTTCTAACAAAGTGGCCAGTAAGTGGATGTACAAGGTAGGTATTTCTAATAAAGTGGCCACTAAGTGGAAGTACAAGGTAGGTATTTCTAATAAAGTGGCCAGTACGTGGAAAGAACAAAGTTGGTGTTTCTAATAAAGTAGCCATTTAGTGGAAGTACAAGGTAGGTATTTTTAATAAAGTGGCCAGTACATGGAAACACAAAGTTGGTGTTTCTAGTAAAGTGGCCAGTAAGTCGAAGTACAAAGTTGGTGTTTCTAATAAAGTGGCCAATAAGTCAAAGTACCAAGTTGGTTTTTCCGATAAAGTGCCCAGTAAGTTGAAGTACAAAGTTGGCGTTTCTAATAAAGTGGCCAGTACGTGGAAACACAACGTTGATGTTTCTAATAAAGTGGCCAGTATGTGGAAACATGAAGTTGGTGTTTCTAATAAAGTGGCCAATACATGGAAACACAAAGTTGGTGTTTCTAATAAAGTGGCCAGTAAGTCGAAGTACCAAGTTGGTGTTTCTAATAAAGTGGCCAGTACGTGGAAACACAACGCTGATGTTTCTAATAAAGTGGCCAGTGCGTGGACGTACAAGGCAGGTGTTTCTAACAAAGTGGCCAGTTAGGGGAAATACAAGACTACGCAGTCCCTAAAACAGACACCTGGCAACCCTAAAACTCGACCGTACCCTTCCTAGCATTCCCTCACAACCACATCTCTGGAGTCTCACTTAAACACATACATTCCATATTTCATCTCAGTGGCCAGAGCGGAAGATGGGACTTTACTGAATTATGAAAAGCCATTTTGCCGTCTGACTCGGTACATATCGGGCAAATGAATAAAGTAGGTAGAACATTAGAACACCAGAGAGGCCTAACATCCACTTTAAATGAGCCACCAAGAGCAAAAGAGAGAGAGAGAGAGAGAGAGAGAGAGAGAGAGAGAGAGGCACTATGAAATGCAATCTCCCATATTGGCCTGCAAGTAATGGAGGGAGGCTCGGCATATCATTAAGTGGCCGCGGTGATGTATCATCCAGCCTCTCCGCATTAACTTATTAGCTTTACTTTCTGTCTTTTTCACTCACTCTCTCTTTCGCCTCGTCCGTCATTGAAACATAATCACCCTCTGAGAGGGGAGATAATAAAAGCAGAAGGATTAAATGACCTTAAGCGAGAATGGCCGGGGAGCGAGCGAGGGAGAGAGACGGAGAGAGACGGAGAGAGAGAAAGAGATGTGCCTGCAAATTCATTTGATGTGGCCATTTGGTTCCTTCACCTTTCATTGCCTTTCATTGGATCATGGACTGAGCATGAGATGTATATGTAAGCATGCATCTGCATCTGTATGTGTGTGTGTGTGTGTGTGTGTGTGTGTGTGTGTGTGTGTGTGTGTGTGTGTGTATTAATGGCTCCCTGCATGAATAGAGACAGTTCATTACTGAGCCTGTCCCAAACCCAATGATAAAGCCTTTTTAATTACATTTCATGAAACAATATTAAAGATTACTGAGGTGTGCCTAATTTTTCCACACACTGCCACGCCTCTCTGGGGGGCGCCAGCGTCATAAAAGAGCTCAAAATGATTGACAGCTGAGTGAAGTTCCTCCACCTGACAGCACGCGTTATCATTTATTAGCCAGTGCTTGAGTTCTAGCATTAGTCCTAAATCACTGAGACTCTTCTCAGACACTCATTGGCTCCCGTATGAGAAACACCTCTCCTGTGACTCCGCCTTGCTGTGAGGGGCTCTCTCTCTCAGGCCTGCACGGCCTCAGTGGTGGGAGTTTCTCAGGGGTCGGTTCTTGGTCCACTTCTACTCTCCTTGTGCACAAAATCACTAGGATCTGTGAGCAGTTACGAAAAAGTGGGCAGTTAGTGGATCTACAAGGCAGGTGTTTCCGATAAAGAGGCCAGTGAGTGGAAACACAAGAAAGGTGTTTCTAATAAAGTGGCCAGAAAGTAGAAACACAAGGTTGGTGTTTCTAATTAAGTGGCCAGTGGGTGGACGCACAAGGTTGGTGTTTCTAATAAAGTGGCCAGTAAGTGGAAGCACAAGGTAGATGTTTCTAATAAAGTGGCCAGTAAGTGGAAGTGCAAGGCAGGTGTTTCTAATAAAGTGGCCATTTTGGTGGACGTAGAAAGTAGGTGTTTCCAATAAAGTGACCAGTAGGTGGAAGAACAAGGTAGGTGTTTATAAACATTGGCTAGTGGGTGGAAGTACAAGGCAGGTGTTTCTAATAAAGTGGCCAGTAAGTGGAAGCACAAGGTAGATGTTTCTAATAAAGTGGCCAGTAAGTGGAAGTGCAAGGCAGGTGTTTCTAATAAACTGGCCAGTGGTTGGAAATACAAGGTAAGTGTTTCTAATAAAGTGGCCAGTGAGTGGTAGTACAAGGTAGGTGTTTCTAATAAACTGGCCAGTGGTTGGAAATACAAGGTAGGTGTTTCTAATATAGTGGGCAGTAAATGGAAGTACAAGCAGGTGTTTCTAATAAAGTGGCCAGTGGTTGGAAATACAAGGTAGGTGTTTCTAATATAGTGGCCAGTGAAAGGAAGTACAAGGTAGGTGTTTCTAATAAAGTGGCCAGTGGTTGGAAATACAAGGTAAGTGTTTCTAATAAACTGGCCAGTGGTTGGAAATACAAGGTAGGTGTTTCTAATATAGTGGGCAGTAAATGGAAGTACAAGCAGGTGTTTCTAATAAAGTGGCCAGTGGTTGGAAATACAAGGTAGGTGTTTCTAATAAAGTGGCCAGTGAGTGGAAGTACAAGGTAGGTGTTTCTAATAAACTGGCCAGTGGTTGGAAATACAAGGTAGGTGTTTCTAATATAGTGGGCAGTAAATGGAAGTACAAGCAGGTGTTTCTAATAAAGTGGCCAGTGGTTGGAAATACAAGGTAGGTGTTTCTAATATAGTGGCCAGTGAAAGGAAGTACAAGGCAGGTGTTTCTAATAAACTGGCCAGTGGTTGGAAATACAAGGTAGGTGTTTCTAATATAGTGGCCAGTGAAAGGAAGTACAAGGTAGGTGTTTCTAATAAACTGGCCAGTGGTTGGAAATACAAGGTAGGTGTTTCTAATATAGTGGGCAGTAAATGGAAGTACAAGCAGGTGTTTCTAATAAAGTGGCCAGTGGTTGGAAATACAAGGTAGGTGTTTCTAATAAAGTGGCCAGTGAGTGGAAGTACAAGGTAGGTGTTTCTAATAAACTGGCCAGTGGTTGGAAATACAAGGTAGGTGTTTCTAATATAGTGGGCAGTAAATGGAAGTACAAGCAGGTGTTTCTAATAAAGTGGCCAGTGGTTGGAAATACAAGGTAGGTGTTTCTAATATAGTGGCTAGTGAAAGGAAGTACAAGGCAGGTGTTTCTAATAAAGTGGCCAGTGGTTGGAAATACAAGGTAGGTGTTTCTAATATAGTGGCCAGTGAAAGGAAGTACAAGGTAGGTGTTTCTAATAAAGTGTCCCGTAAGTGGAAGTACAAGGAAGGTGTTTCTAATAAAGGGGTCAGTGAAAGGAAGTACAAGGTATGTGTTTCCTATAAAGTGGCCAGTTAGAGGAAGTACAAGGCTTCCAGTAAAGTGTGTATCAGCTCTCCTCCTCTGAGTACACCGTGTGTGCGTGAGCTTAATCTGCCTCTGTTGTGATGCCTTGCCACAGAGCAAATAATGACTTTGTTAGGCAGTGGTAATTAACCAATTAACTTTAAATTAACTCTAGACTAATAAAGATTTTCCCTCAGTATATTGCATCTCGATGGGATTTCATTTCTTAATTGTCGAGCAATATACTAAGTCAAAGAGTATGTAGATTATTAGATTAATTAATCAATTAATTACAGCACAGATCACCCAATTAAAAGTGCTGTTCTGTAATTACTCTTCTTTTAATGCAGATTAATTCCTTGGACAGTTTGAATTAAGCTGACAGAAGGTACGTTCATGTGAACAGCGTTTTATACAGAAATCAGCCATAAAACCACACTCACTGTCCATTATATCAGCTCCACTGACCACATAGGAGCACTTTGTAGTTCTACACTTACAGACTGTAGTCCATCTGATTCTCTGTAGAGCTTGTTTCCCTGTTCTTCAGTGGGCAGACTCTCATCAGCTCCTCTATTAGAAACACCTCTCTCGTAACTCCACCTTGCTGTGAGGGGCTCTCTCTCAGGCCTGCACGGCCTCAGCAGTCCAGGTCCTTAAGGGTCCACTCCTGGTCCAATTCTATTCCCCCTGTACACTAAATCATATTTGCACGGCTACAAAGTAGGTGTTTCTAATAAAGTGACCAAGTAGTGAAAGCACAAGGTAGGTGTTTCTATTAAAGTGGCCAGTTAGTGGAATCACAACATTGGTGTTTCTAATATATCGGCCTATGAGAACAAGTACAAGGTCAGCGTTTCTAATAAAGTGGGCAGTTAGTGGAAACACACGGTAGGTGTTTCCAATAAAGTGTCCATTTTTAAAGTGGAAGTACAAAGTAGGTGTTTCTAATAATGTGTCTAGTGAGGGCAAGCACAAAGTAGGCATTTCTAATAAAGTGGCCATTTAGTGGAAGCACAAGGTTGGTGTTTCTAATAAAGTGGCCAGTATGTGGAATCACAAGGTCAGTGTCTCTAATAAAGTGACTAATGAGTGGAAGCACAATGTAGGTGTTTCCAATAAAGTGGCCAATGAGTGGAAGCACAAAGTAGGTGTTTCTTATAAACTGGCCATTTAGTGGAAGCATACGGTTGGTGTTTCTAATAAACTGGACAATGAGTGGAAGCACAAATAGGTGTTTATAATAAAGTGACTAATGAGTGGAAGCACAATGTAGGTGTTTCCAATAAAGTGGCCAACGAGTGGAAGCACAAAGTAGGTGTTTCTTATAAACTGGCCATTTAGTGGAAGCATACGGTTGGTGTTTCTAATAAACTGGACAATGAGTGGAAGCACAAATAGGTGTTTATAATAAAGTGGCCAGATAGTGGAAGCACAGGCTCAGTGTTTCTAATAAACTGGCCATTTATTGGAAGCACAAGGTTGGTGTTTATAATAAAGTGGCCAGTTAGTGGAAGCACAAGGTCGGTGTTTCTAATAAAGTGGCCAGTAAATGGAGTTACAAGGTCAGAGTTTCTAATAAAGTATCCATTTTTTAGTGGAAGTACAAAAGTAGGTGTTTCTGATAAAGTGGCCATTTTCAGTCTGGTTGCTGCTGCTCTCGTCTTCATGTAAAAGCTTTTGCTGTGGAGTTTTGAGGGAAGGAATTTCTGCGTTGGCCTGTTTCTGCTTTGGTTGCTAGGCACTGATTTTGCCGGTGAATAAGAAATAAACTAGAGTACAATGATGGGGTTATAACGCTCGGCCAAATCGAAGGCCGTGATGACACTGAGTGAAAATCCCATCTACAATCTATTCATAACGCAACGGCCCTGTTTGGACTTCAGCAATCAAAGCGTCTCTGATTCTCCGGCAAGTTTGCTTTTTCTGAATCCTGACAGTCGCGGAGGCATTAGCTGGCTGACCTAAGTTTGAAATACGAGCGACTCACGCACACGCGGAGCACTCGTAAACCGCCCAAAGCTCGCTTACTTCTGATACACTGATGCATTTAATCAGAGGGGCATTTTGCGGCGGAGGCAAAGCAATCATTTCTGCACAATAAGCCACTTCTAAGGCCGTCCACTTCCATTTGTGTGAGTGCGGCTCACAGCCTCCCTGCTGCATTATTTATCCCCATGATGAATTACACTCGCTGGATTCGTGCTGCTCTCCTGATACTGGATGTTTCTTTAATCAGTCACTCTGCAAAAAATAAATAAATAAATAAATGATTTTTTTGGGGAAAAAATATAAAAGAACGCTCGAGTCGCCTCTCAAGCGTCGAGAGGCCGCCGGCTCTCCACAAACGTCTCTATGAGGGAGGCTGAAAAGAAAGAAAACAGAAAAATTCTATCACAGAGAGAGAGAAACAGGACTCCGTGCGGTGAGGCTTAAAGGAATTCTCGAAATGAAACAAAGAAAGCAGTAGTTTCTTTACCTCGTCTCTCAGTTTTCAAAGTATCAACTCCGTTCCAGCTCCAGATTCCAGCTTGTATACAGTTTTGCACTGATTCCGTAAAACAACAGATTTTTTCCGTATTTTTCCCCATTGAGAATGAATAGGATGGAAAAGTGCACGTCAATCTACTAAACTTCTGCTCGACCGTCAGACACCGCTTTGCATACACTGAGTCAGGGCAGAACCCTCGACCACGACTGCTGTGTTGGTTCAACCCGCACTCGTCTGTTTGCTGTTTTTTTCATCCCTCTTTTTTCCTCATAGGGTCCCATTCATTTTTGGTTGCCCCCAAACCTCATGGTTTCATTTAACCTGCAGCCACCAAATTGTATGTACTCTTTTAAGGCAGGTCCCCAAACTCTAATCCACAGGCATACCTACCCACAGTCTATTTGTCGTTTATTCATCCCTCGTTCCTCTCATAGGATGCCATTTATTTTCTGCTGAGCCCAAACTTTACTGTCTCATTCAACCTAAAGCCTCCAAACTGCATGTACTCTTTTAAGGTAGATCCCCAAACACTAATCCACAGACATACCTACCTGCACTCGTCTATTTGACATTTATTCATCCCTCATTCCACCCATAGGATCACATTCATTTATTTTTTACGGTTTTGTTCAGCCTACAGCCTCCAAATTGCCTCTACTCACTCAGAGCAGATCCCCAACCTCTAATCCATAGACATACTGACCCACACTCCTCTATTTGTTGTTTATGTGCAACCACCATGCATTTCCCTTAGTAAATATACTTTCCTAGTTGTTTTTTTCCAGATAAAAAGCTTTAATTGCTCAGAAGAGCACATTATTTTTTAAATTTACAGTATTAATACAGTAAGTAGTGCTTTCGGTGTGTTTATTTAACCCTTTCCAAGCTTCTCCTTGTGGAAACAACCCAGTATTATTTACAGTTCTGCGGAAGGAACTGAATACATTCATACAATGTCTTAGTATTTCTACACAGTCATACTTCAGTAAATACATTCACATAATGCTTATCATTTCCAAATTCTTCTTCTTCCAACACTCGGCCTCTTCTCCCCCAGAGCGAAGTTAATGCCACATGACTCTGACCGGCTATGTTTGCCACATTCTGACACTGACAGTGGTACTTACTGCTTTTTCACATCTAGTACTTTTTCATCTAGTGGTTTTGCACATATGGACACAGAGGTTTATGGTAAACTAAGATACTGGTGTCCCACCACTTCACCTCACAATCACGCAAGTTTGTTAGCGGTGAAATGGGGGGATCCTAGTGTCTCAGGGTACTCTCATGTCTATGTTGCCTTCTGGTTCTCTCCTTTTAGTTCATGCTGTTTATAATCAGATCTGAGATCAGAGTCGCCCACCACACCCTGAAATGCTTCACATCCTCTATACTAATCCAAACCAGAACTAACTTTGTCTCTTTACTCTTTCTGAGATAGTGACCGTCCTCCTGTCCTGCCGAACACTGTTGGAGGTCTGACCATCATGGCCTCCTTCTTAACTGACACCAACCAGTCCTCTTCATCTGTGCTACACCCTCGACTGCATCACTGTGTCATCCAGATGTAGCACCTGTGCAGGCTCTAAAGCTCTTACCATCCAGACTCAGATTATCTAAGTTCTACTCTGAATTTAGCTTATTAATCTGTAAATACTGTTTGACCAGGGTTTTGGTTCCTCCCAAAGTTTCTTCCTCCAGTTTTGAGGGAGTTCTTCCTCGCCACGGTTGCCTCTGGCTCGCTCACAGTGGGATACATGTTGTCTTTATTTGCACTATTGCTTATTTACCTAAAGTACTGAACTTGAGAGTCTGGCATTGTACACTATTGTATAACGACAATCAAAGTTTAATTAAATTGAACTGAATTGAATATTATCACGTGCTGAGTACTGAGTGCCTTTGAATTGATTCTGATAATTGTAAATAATGAATTCTTAATTTCGGTGACTGTTTTGTTCCGTTTATTTCTGTTTTATACCATTTTACAAATAAAAGATTATTTTTTTCTCCATTATCCCACATACCTCAGTGTCCCTCTATTAACCAAATGAGATGCCTGAGGTACCATCATCTGAACATGAAGCTGGTGAAGGAAAAGCTTGCTGGCACTGCCCCTACCACTTTGCAAACTCTGAAGCTGTGGGCGGAGCCACTCAGATGAGGGTGTGATTTTATTCTAATGAGTCTCCCAACGTGAGCGGAACCTGTTTTCTGATATAGGCAGCCCACACAGTGCATCTGGAAAGTATTCACACCACTTTACTTTTAGTTATGTTACATTCTTATTCCAAAATGGATCAAATTAATTTTTCCTCTCAAAGTTCTACACACAATACCCCATAATGCCAAAGTGAAACAAGTTTGTTTGGAGTTTTGCAAAATTATTAAAAATAAAAAACATAAAAATCTCATAAGCAACTATCAGTTTTCGCTTAATGCTTTGTTGAAGCACCTTTGGCAGCAATTACAACCTTGAGTCTTTCTGAGTATGATGTTACAAGCTTGGCACACCTATGTTTGGGAAATTTCTCCCGTTCTTCTTTGCGGAACCTCTCAAGCTCCATCAGGTTGGATAGGGAGCGTCGGTGCTCAGCCATTTTCAGATCTCTCTGAGATGTTCGATCGGGTTCAACTCTGAGCTCTGGCTGGGCTGCTCAAGAGCATTCACAGAGTTGTCCTGAAGCCCCTCCTTTGTTATCTTGGCTGTGTGCTTAGGGTCGTTGTCCTGTTGGAAGATGAACCTTCACCCCAGTCTGAGGTCCAGAGCGCTCTGGAGCAGGTTTTCTTCAAGGATGTCTCTGTACATTGCTGCATTCATCTTTCCCTCAACCCTGACTAGTCTCCCAGTTTCTGCTGCCCACAGCATGATGCTGCCACCACCATGCTTCACTGTAGGGATGGTATTGGCCAGGTGATGAGCAGTGCCTGGTTTCCTCCACACATGATGTTGACATTCAGGCCAAAGAGTTCAATCTTTGTTTCATCAGATTAGAGAATTTAGTTTCTCATGGTCTAAGAGTCCTTCAGGTGCCTTTTGGCAAACTCCAAGCCATCTGTCTTGTGCCTGTTACTGAGGAGTGGCTTCCGTCTGGCCACTCTACCATACAGGACTGATTGGTGGAGTACTACAGAAATGGTTGTCCTTCTGGAAGATTATCCTCTCTCCACAGAGCAATGCTTAAGCTCTGTCAAAGTGACCCTTGGGTTCTTGGTCACTTCCCTGAATAAGGCCCTTCTACCTTAAACACTCAGAATGGCTGGGTGGCCAGCTCTAGGAAGAGTCCTGGTGGTTCCAAACTTCTTCCATTTACAGATGATGGAGGCCACTGAGCTCATTGGGACCTTCAATGCTGCAGATATGTTTCTGTACCCTTCTTCAGATCTGTGCCTCCATATAGTCCTGTCTCTGAGTTCTACAGACAGTTCCTTGGTCTTCATGGCTTGGTTTGTGCTCTGTCATGTACTCTCAACTATGGGACCTTATATAGACAGATGTGTGCCTTTCCAAATCATGTCCAATCAACTGGATTCATCATAGGTGGACTCCAGTCACGTAGTGGAAACAACTGAAGGATGGTCAGTGGAAACAGGAGCACCTGAGCTCAACTTTGAGTGTCATGGCAAACGCTGTGATACTTATGTACATGTGATATGTTTATTTTTTTATTTTTAATAAATCTGTATAAAATTCAAACAAACTTCATTGGCATTATGGGGTATTGTGTGGAGGGAAAAATGAATTTAATCCATTTTGGAATAAGACTGTAACAACAAAATGTGGAAACAGTGAGGCGCTGTGAACACCTTCCAGATGCACTGTATAAACTGACAGGGTTTCAAAAATAAATTATAGGTTTCATTCTCCATTATCCCACACATCTCAGTGTCCTTCTATTAACCATACGACACTTGTGATATAACCACAAGTTAAATATTATTTTATTATTATGTATATAAACCCCCGTCCATCCCACCTATAACAAAATCAGATTAATTCAATGCATTACTGCTATTTCAAATGATGGACAACAGAAAAAGAACTATACAATACACATTTTTAATAAATACCTAATCATTAATAATTAATAATAATCACAGTAAAACAATTATTCCACTAAATAATGCAACTCCTTTAGAATATGCAGTTGCCAAGCAACTGTGACAAGGTTCAGTCGCCCATCACTGCATGCAGTCATTTCATCAACTTTTTAATTTTGTATAATATAATAATAAACATACTGTGCTTAGCACACAAGCTTCCCATTATGAATGAATTCAGCTCTGCCAATTATCACTGCGTCTAGGCTGCTAATTTCCATTAGCGCCTCTATGTGATTTCCAGTCTTATTTAGCACAAAGCTAACAGTGTTTTACATCAGCCAGGAGTGTAGAATTCCGTACTGGACCAATGGAGCCCTGTTTGGCTGTCTTGTGCCTGTTACTGAGAAGTGGCTTCTGTCTGGCTACTCTACCATATAGGCCTGATTGGTGGAGTACTACAGAAATGGTTGTCCTTCTGGAAGGTTCTCCTCTCTTCACAGAGAACCCTTGGGTTCTTGGTCACCTCCCTGACTAAGGCCCATCTACCTTGAACACTCAGATTGGCTGGGCGGCCGGCTCTAGGAAGAGTCCTGGTGGTTCCAAAGTTCTTCCATTTACAGATGATGGAGGCCACTGAGCTCATTGGGACCTTCAATGCTGCAGATATGTTTATGTACCCTTCTTCAGATCTGTGCCTCCATATAGTCCTGTCTCTGAGTTCTACAGACAGTTCCTTGGTCTTTTTCATCAGCCATGAGTGTAGAATTCCAATGGAGCCCTGTTTGGCTGCAGAAGCCTAAAATTCATAAATTCATATAGTGCAACAGAGTGCACTATATAGGGAGATAAATAAATATATAGAATTTAGGTGTACACAGAATGTGAGATATAGGGTGTGGTATATAAAACAGAATATAAATTCTTATAAAAAAGCTTATGTTAAACAAGTTGTAACAGTGTAAGCAGTAACTACAGATATAAATAGAGCAATATGAACAGAACTGTGAATATAAATAGAACTGTACAGGTATGAAATTACAAAGATAGATGTCCAAAAATGAGTAGTGCAAAGTAATAGTAGAGTGCAAAGAGTGCAATAATGAGGCTAAAGTGATGGTGTAGAGGTGTAACATACAGGATGGTAGATATAGAACATGGTGGAACTCATACAGGATGGTAGACGTAGAACATAGTGGAACACATACAGGATGGTAGATATAGAAGATGCCGGAACACATACAGGATAGTAGATATAGAAGATGCTGGAACACATTCAGGATAGTAGATATAGAAGATGATGGAACACATACAGGATGGTAGATATAGAAGATGCTGGAACACATTCAGGATAGTAGATATAGAAGATGATGGAACACATACAGGATGGTAGATATAGAAGATGCTGGAACACATACAAGATGGTAGATATAGAAGATGCTGGAACACATACAGGATGGTAGATATAGAAGATGCTGGAACACATACAGGATGGTAGATATAGAAGATGATGGAACACATACAGGATGGTAGATATAGAAGATGCTGGAACACATACAGGATGGTAGATATAGAAGATGATGGAACACATATAGGATGGTAGATATAGAAGATGCTGGAACACATACAGGATGGTAGATATAGAAGATGCTGGAACACATACAGGACGGTAGGTGTAGAACATGCTGGAACACATACCACGTAGCACTTTGGATTTTGTACCTCACCTTTACCTGTTTAAGTGCTCAAAGACCAACAAAGCGATAATGATGCGGAGTGTAGGGGCTCTAAACGGTTTCCCAGCCACTCCAGAGATCATTTAAAGGGCTCTTTCCAGGAAGCGCCTGCCGAATGCCACCGATTTTTCATGTGCTTTTTTGCTCCAGTTACAATCTCAGCTGGACGCAAAGTTAAGACTCACAGAGGAATTGAACTATCGATCAGGCGAGGTGGACATTCTCGGTCAATATGATTGTTTTCATTGATCGCTGCTTCTGAGCCAAGAAAAATCAAAACATAACGCCCACCCACGCTCCCCACCTTCTACGCACACATGCTGTTGTGCGCACACATACAGATACAAAATATGCCTTTAAGCAAACTTCTTAGATAAAAGAAATCCTGTCCATGTCCTTCTTATTCAAAGTCATGTAGAAAACACTGTGATGACCAGCAGAGGGCAGCACTGTATGTACATGATCAATATCAGCTGTACTCAGCAGACACATCACCTCAGAGGACAGTCAGACATTCTGAAGCTACTCAGTCCTACAGCAGATTTAACTCACTCGAGTCAAAGTATGTTGAATGTAGATGTAGAACATGGTGGAACTCATACAAAAATAGTAAATGTAGAACACGGTGGAACACATAGAGAGATGGTAGATGTAGAGCATGATAGAACACATACAGGATGGTAGATGTAGAACACAGTAAACATATACAGGACAGTAGATGTAGAGCATGGTGGAACACACACAGGATAGTGGCTATAGAACACGGTGGATTACATAAAGCATGGTAGATGTAGAACATAGCGGAACTCATACAGGATGGTAGATACAGAACATAGTGGAACACATACAGGATGGTCAATATAGAAGATGGTGGTACACATACAGGATGGTAGGTGTAGAAGATGGTGGAACACTGCAGGATGGTCAATATAGAAGATGGTGGTACACATACAGGATGTTAGATGGAGGACATGGTGGAACACATACAGGATGTGAGATGTAGAACATGGTGGAACACATACAGGATGGTAGATGGTGGGCCACATACAGGATGGTAGATGGTGGACTACATACAGCATAGTAGATGTAGAACATGGTGGAACACATACAGGATGGTAGATGGTGGAACACATACAGGATGGTAGATGTAGAACATGGTGGAACATATACAGGATGGTAGATGGTGGAACACATACAGGATGGTAGATGTAGAACAGGTTAGCTGTTTACCCAGAGGGCTGTAGTCGTTAAGATCATTAGAGATCATCACAGTGTACAAAAAGCAGTAGATTATTCTACATCATCTTCATACAACACCCTTTAAACAGGAGCTGCTTCTCCATGTGAACTGAACACACTGTCTTGGGAGTTCGTTGATTATGAGGCCATATGGTGTTACATTCAGCATCAACAACCAATGCATGTGTTCTGCAGTCCTCTCATTAACACAGCAGCGAGCAGATGAACCTACAGATGCCCTGAGAAAGATAATTGTAGGGTTCCTTCATATCTAACCCAACACAGTCCGTCCTTCTCCACAAGGCATGAAAATCTGCCCCAAACATGGACACACCACTGACCCCCCTCACAGCTATCACAGTATCGTCTGATACTGATTTCTCCACAAAAAAGCATGATATCGTCGCTGTCCTAGAGAAGTATTTCCAAAATAGTATCTTAAATTTTTTATTACTGCCGATTTTCCGAGTTAAGGCTACAGGGCCAGTATCACCGATACTGATACCGATGGCGATGGGGAATCACCTAGGTGAAACAAAACAAAGTCTATTCAAACCATATCTACATGTAGCAGATATTAACTATTTGTTATAATAACAACAACAACTGTATTTATATTATTATTAATAATAGCCATATTTTATAATGTAAAAAAAGAATAGGAATCATATATCTAATGATTATATATAAAATAATTAACATTATTACTTTATTTATTATTTTTAATGATTAGTATTATTGTTATCATAAAAGTACGGTTTGTTTGTATTGTTTTTATCATAAAACAAGCAATAAGTCGGCTCTCTTAATAACAAAGAGTCGAATCTCTTAGTAGCCAGCAGTCATGGTCTCCTGTTTTATAAATAAAAGGTTGCGAAGATGGAAGTCTGTTACATTTCAACTCGTTACCAGATGAATGATAGTTGGAGCATCTGTAAACATATGAGCCGGACATTATATTAAGGATTTATTTGTACTTGATAAACCTGGATGGAGCTCACGTGGGAAAAATTAAAAATGCTTGGGAGGACGAACTGGGCGTTTCTGTCCAGACCTCTGGTGGGATAGGGCGGTTACAGTAGTGCGGACTTGCTCACCTCACGCAAGGTTCCAGCTAATTTAGTTTAAGGTCCTGAACAGAGTGCACAGATCCAAATTCCAGCTATCCAAATTCTAACGGTCAACGATCAGTGTGATAGGTGCTCAATGTCTCCTTCAATTTGAGTCACATGGTTTTTCAATGCCCTGCCTTACAGGGATTAAGGTTTCATTATGTTGATATTATGTCAAAGGCTTTAGGAGTTGACATTGACCTACAGCCATCTTTGGCCTTCCCGCTCAGTCATCCTCATTTACACAAGGCCAAGCTGGAATTGTAGGCTTTACCTCTCTACTGGCTAGACCCCATATTTTGCTAGTGTGGAGGTCCCTTCTATTTCATTGTGGTTTCAAGATGTAATGCATTTCCTTAACCTGGAGAAGATACGGCATTCTGTGAAAGGCAGTACTGCCTCTTTTAATTCCAAGTGGAATTCTGTCTTTTCCTATGTTAATTCATGACTGAGTGTAAATTTTATTAGATTGCAGTGTCATTGGCTTCTTCGTTATAATTGACTGTTTTATTTTATTTATTTATTTATCTATTTATAACTGGTTTATTTCTTTATTTGTTTTGTATTATGTTACTATTATTATTTTGGTAGTGATTTCCTTCTGATAAATAATGGGGATGTTTTTTTTTGTTTTTTTGTTGCTTTTTTTTGGAGGGGGGGGGGGTTGGTTGTTTTTTTTTTTTTTTTTTAAAGAAAGAAAAAATGTAAGGCCAAAAATGATTGTGTTTCATGGCACTTTTCACTACTGTTCTTGCTTTGAAAATAAAATAATATAAGATTTATCTGCATTTTTCATTTGACAAAAATCCCAATAATAGAATGGAAGCAGCTGCCCATGAGCTTAAGGTCACCATGCCCAATGCCAAGGGGTATAAAGGCCTCCAGTGGAACTGGGCAATGGAAATGCATTTTCTGGTCCAGTACTTTTGGAATGAGCTGAATTGACATAAAACTCATCATCCAACTTCAATTCCAGACCTCATTAATGCTTTTGTGAATGCTGAACACAATCAAATCCTCACAGCAATGTTCCAACATCTACTCTTAAGCTTTTCCAGAAGAACAGAGGCTGTTACAGCAGCACAGGAGGAACAAACTCACTATTAACGACCTTCATTTCCCAAAAAAACGCTGGTGTCTACATACATTAGCCCTCATATATTCTATATTATATATTCTATTATTAATGTATGATCTTCTCTATCTTGACTTATTATAAGACTGCAAAATGTCCACTCTGTCCATGCTGTCTAAAACTATGGCTCTGGACACCAATCCCAACGTCAAACTTGTATTGCTGTACTGAGAGCACATATTGCTTGATCCCTGCTGCGTATGGCTGACAGAACCGATCTGTGAACATGTCATAATAAATGTCATATCTGTTTAACGTGCTGACAGTTTATGTGACACGCTAGTACATACACATTCTGAAACATTTTGACATTACATGTTTATGACAAGCTACATATAGAAGATGGTAGAACTCATGCAGGATGTTAGATGTAGAACATGGTGGAACACATACAGGATGGTAGATGGTGGAACACATACAGGATGGTAGATGTAGAACATGGTGGAACACATACAGGATGTTAGATGTAGAAGATGGTGGAACACATACAGGATGTTAGATGTAGAACATGGTGGAACACATACAGGATGTGAGATGTAGAGCATGGTGGAACACATACAGGATGTAAGATGTAGAACATGGTGGAACACATACAGGATGTGAGATGTAGAACAAGGTGGAACATATAGAGGATAGTAGATGGTGGAACATATATAGGATGGTAGATGTAGAACATGGTGGAACATCTAGAGGATAGTAGATGGTGGAACACATACAGGATGTGAGATGTAGAACATGGTGGAACATATAAAGGATAGTAGATGGTGGAACATATACAGGATGGTAGATGTAGAACATGGTGGAACATCTAGAGGATAGTAGATGGTGGAACACATACAGGATGTGAGATGTAGAACATGGTGGAACATAAAGAGGATAGTAGATGGTGGAACACATACAGGATGTAAGATGTAGAACGGACCAACAGAAATGCTTCAAAATAGCTTGGAAAAAATTCTGGTTCCACTGACTTACATTAAAAGTATGGACAGTTTTTGGCCTCTCCTGTAAAGTTTTGTGAGGTATTGTTTTTATGTGGTGGTCTGCATCGATACACCTTCTCACTGTTCACAGAACAGCTCAGCACCTCACTTTAAATCTTTCTCACACTGTACGTCTTGTACAGACCTTTTCCTTTTTTTTTCTACAGGAGATGGAATTTTGCCTGCAATTACACTCCACCGTTCTGACTGACAGTAATGATTCAGCCCGGAGCTCAGCGCTAAAGTCAGTTCCCTGTTATTATTTCCCTCCAAAACGCAACCGTCAGAGCCGAGAAACGCATAACAGTGGACTCAGTCGAGACCACACGTCCATTACCCAGGCGCATAATTACAGTCATTTTTTGATGCTGTTTGAACAGTCGTCTCCTTCGCGGCTCTGCATTGTCTGGCCAATTTCTCTCCCTGCACATTTAAAGCCCCGATCAATAATGACTAAATGGAGGAGTAGACCTTATTCCAGCAATGTTTGGATAACGATTTCCAGTGTCGCCTCGAGGAATCTACATCTTCAAGGTGAAACAATTGGGCTCTCGTTTCCGAAGAATAACAGAGAACTGCACGTTGAAGCCGATTCCAAAGAATTAAACGAATTGTGCGAATTCAACGTTGTGTTAAATATTATTTCTTGCCTTTTGTGTTAATCTCATTTGCATATTGTATGTCTCTCTCTTTGGGGTGTGAAGAGCAGTTCTTTTGTCATGTAACGACCTTCAATGGTTAGCCTATTGTTAGATCTGGTAATCTATAGCTCCCTCAATCTAGCAATGCCATTTGTTTGTAGGGATATCTCAGAGACATCCTGCCTCCTAGATGGGGGAGACTGTAAATTCCTTGGTGGGCCTCAACACATCTACTTTCATTACAAACGTAGAAGCAGTTGCCTATCAAGTAATCAAGGGATTACATCACTCAGCTGGCCTTGGAACGCCTTGGTATCCCTTTCAGAGGAGGTAGAGGAGGTGGCTAGGAAGAGGGAGGTCTGGGCTTAGAAGCAGATGATGGATGGATGTTTTTCTTTGGACAGTGATGATGTGCTGTATGTGGTAGAAGCAGTTGCCTATCAAGTACGGGGTTTCTGGGTTGTTTAGACAAAGGGACAACAAGAATGTGTGGTTTACAGGGTTTGACTACTCGTTTTCTAAGCTTTGTAGCTTGGAAGAAATTCTGGTTCCATTGACTTACATTGAAGGTTAGACTTGCTATTTTGGAGAAACATGTTTTTCTTTGCACCCAGAGTCAGTTTCCGTAACCGAGGCTCAAAACGCCAAGGCCCTCGCCTTCGACCACAAACTGATCCACATCGCACCGGACCCCCATTTCTTCTCCCACCACCTGTGGAAATGTCTGGAACACCTCCACAAGAAGGCGTTCAGTAGGCATCCTAACCATCCTAACCAGATGCCCGTGTGGTAGGATGCCTCCTGGATGATTCCCTGAGGAGGCGTTCCGGACTGGGAGGAGACCCTGGGCAAGACCCATGACATGCTGGAGGGATTACGTTACTCGGCTGGCCTTGGAACGCCTCGGTATCCCACCCGGAGGAGCTAGAGAAGGTGGCTGGGAAGAGGGAGGTCTGGGCTTCCCTGCTTCGACTGCTACCCGTGTCTCGGACACCCAGAATAGCAGTAAATGATGGATGAATGAATGGATGTTTTTCTTTGGACAGCGTTGATGTGCTGTATTTGGTTGTATTTGGCACCAAATGGGTTCTGCTAAAGTTTGGATGTCAAGCTATATGGTGCTCTATGGACTCTATTAGAGATGGACTGATCAGTGTTTTTGAGGCCAATTGCGATCGCCGATCACCTTTCAACTCGATCGGCCGATAGCCAATACCGATCGAGGGCGGGGCTATATGCCATGGCAGGGCTCCATGTAGTTATTAGCGCAAACAAGTCATGAAACATGGTCTAAACTGGTTTATGACCATTTTTAACGAGCTCATATGAAACAGTATAATATTTGTAACTAAATTAGAAGTTGTTCTATGTGAGAGTAAACCACTTGATAAGCTCCGGAAGAGCCACATCTGAAAAGTATCTCTACTAGGAACAGCAGAGCGTGGATCCAGGTGGAACATTAAGCAGCAGAATGAACGTCTTCTACAGCCGAGAAGAGCTGCTTATCAAGAACTATAAACTCAATCACTCTGGCTGTGGTTCTTTAGCTCTCTGGCTGTTTCTGCTGCTGTTCTGTTTGTACCGGTCAGATCTGGTCTGTAGGTGTTCTGGGTTGTTTGTTTTGTGTTAGCTGTGTGTGCTAGCTCTGCTGTTTACTGATACTCACTGTATTCAGCTGTGTGGTGTCTCTGAAGTGTGTATCAGATTAGTAGTTAAATATCTTTGTCTTGGTTCCCTCGCGAGAGACGCTGATTTCTGTGGAAAATGAAAGGGTATGTATTTCCACCTAGTGGTTCAGATAGGAATTGTAGGGAGCTGGCCGCAGGATGAAGTGCTAGCTGGAAATACAGAAATTAGGCTCATTGGTTTAACGCCATCGATCGGCTCTCGGGATCGGCTCAACTGGAGACATATCGGCCGATACCCATACATGGCCGATCTCTAGACTCTATATAGATTTGTACACTGTACATGAAAAGATGTCTAATAAACTGAAGACTCTTTAATTTAATGACAAGATAATTTTTTTATCTTGGGTTTTGAGGTGGGACCGGTTAAGAGGTGTCGTGTTAAGGTTTGAAATCTTATGCTTCGAATTGTTTAAGTGAACAGCTTCCATTAATTAATCAATAAATTCATTAGTTTACACCAATTAGCCATAACATTAAAACCAACTACTTACATCTACATCAACTGTCCATTGTATCAGCTTTACTTACAATACAGCTACAATACAGACTGTAGTTCATCTGTTTCTCTGTATACTTTGTTACCCCTATTCTTTAATGGTACAGACCACCACAGGACCACCACAGAGCAGGTATAATATGTATGGTTATTCATTCTCAGCAAGAGTGAATGCCAGAGTGTTGCTGCTGGAGTGTTTAAACACCTCAGTGTCATCGCTGGACGGAGAATCATCGTCCACCAAACAAAACTATCCAGACAGCAGTGTCCTGTGGGCGGCGTCCTGTGTCCACTGATGAAGAACTAGAGGAACACAAACTGTGCAGCAGCAGATGAGCTACTGTCTCTGACTTTACATCTACAAGGTGGACCAGCAAGTAGTAGGAGTGTCTAATAGAGTGGACAGTGAGTGGACACAGTGTTTACACACTCCAGCAGCAGCACTGCTATGTCTGATTCACTCACACCAGCACAACATACACTGATACACCATGGCCACCATGTCAGTGTCTCTGCAGTGCTGAGATTGACCCACTAGCCAGATATTGCCTAAAAAGTATACAGAGAAACAGATGAACTACAGTCTGTAAGTGTAGAACCACAAAAACCTGTTATTGTACATCAACCAGACATGGGATTTGGATCAAATAAGCCAAACGTGATTCTTAAATCAAGAAATGCTGCCATCTGCTGGACAACAACTGAAACACACAACTAGAGTTGTGCAGTAGTGTTCACCCAGTATACCCAGTTTCACAAATAACTTCTCAAGCCAACACATTACATAGACATAACACACTTTCTATAAAACACACAATTACAAATCACCTAAGCACCTAAAACTGGTGAGTCACAAGTGTTTCATGTAAATGAATTGGAAGAATTTCACCATTTTAATAAAATTAATAAAATCTTGTCAGATATCGAGTCATTCGGAGAGGTTTGAGAGAAACTTGCCAACTCACCACAAGAGAACCTTTCTGGAGAACATCGTCATATACAGTAATTTTACAGGAGAGACCAAAAACATTCCCAACTTTTAATGCAATATAAACAGTTCTTATTCTGAGTGATGTTGGAGCATTTCTATTGGTCCATTCATCATTAAACTTTCACAGAATAGAAAGAGCAGCTGTCCTGTTTAAATGGAGGTACATGTTCCTGATTGGACGGCGATGATGTGCTGTATGTGGTTGGATATGGCACCAAAAAAAAGGGTTCTGCTACTGAAATGATGTAAAGCTTGTTAACTAAAGCAATAACGTCATGGTGCTCTACTGGACTGTATATCATCCCTGTTTAAAGAAAAAAAATTTTGTCGGTTTTTATTTTATTTGTGTGGCTGAACGGGAACTTGTTGTTGAGGATGTAACGGAGATGTGCCCAGTATCGTCTGGTGTATCCAGATATTATCTGTGTTTTGCCATTTAAAATATTTATTTATTATAAAACAAAATCATTAGTCTCTGGACCAGTCGATTTTAATTTTTCTATATTATTTGAACACGGCAGCTGATCTTTATATCCTCTGAAGGTTTCATGATGAATGGACCAATAGAAATGCGCCAAAATAGGTTGGAAATATTTCTGGTTCCATTGACTTCCATTGAAAAGTAGACAAATGTGGGACCTGAGGTGAGACCAGTGTCACATTAAGGTCATAAATCTTCCTCGTCATAAAACTCCTCAACTAATACTTTGCTGGTTCTCAGTGTCAGTTCATCTCTCTGGTGACCAGACGATGGTGAACAAGCACTATGATAATAGAATAAAGCTACAGATGTTCAATGGTTTCATCTTCACAATACACTTACCAAGAACTGCTCTTTGACTGGATATTTTCAATATCAGATCTGATTAGAACAGATGTAAATAATCATACATACAATACAAAGTAACATGAATATGTTATTGTGAGAGTAGATCAGATCTTGATCCAGTTTGAAGAACAAAGTTAGGTTCCAGATTTCTCCTGGACGCCCCAAACATTGTATGAATGTGGTCAGTTCCTTCAGCAGCATCATGATTTAGCTTAATGAAGTACTGAGCAGTCAAAGCAGGTATTAGATGAGAACTGATAATAATACTGGGTTGTTTAGGAGAAGCTTGGAAAGGGTTAAATAAACACACTGACGTATGTAAAAGCACTACTTACTCTATTAATACTGATTAATATTTATATAATTAAGTGTTTTGCTGAGTAAATAAAAGCTTCCTGCACTGATAATCAGTCACTGGATTAAGACAATGAACTGTACACATTTATTTACAGTCTTCTCTCAAACAATTTTCATTCCTAGAACTTCTTTATCCATCATTTAAGGCTCCCAGAAAAGTTTCAATATATGCAAAAATACAGAACACAGTAACAGACAATGTTAAGTCATACACATTTACAACAAAAAAAGTAAAAAAAAAAAAAAAGATGAATATGTTCATCACTGTTTACCAAAATCCAATGCTAATATAAAAGAAAAAAAAAGAAATAAGTTATACTGATGAAGTACTGCAGCATTTACTTTTCAACCAAACATGGTGAACAAATAATAAAACAATACAATAACTGAACAGTTATTTCTGAATGACCCCCAACGTGGCAACCAACCAACAACACAACAAAACATAATAATATTAATGAAGGTTTAGTGTTTATACACTGTACAGTTAGGTATAATACACTATTATAGAAAAGTCCAGAGCAGTGTTCCGCACTGCTTCACTGTGGTTCTGTCCGGTTTGTGGCCCCTGTTGGTCCTCACGGCTCTCGTTGCTTTGGTTTCGTCACTGAAACAGGACGGTAGTTGCAGCTGCTGTAACAAAAAGCAGGCTACATGACTTCAGCCCTGATTTTACTATAATAGGAATCTATCACTTAAACCTGGTAATGTGAAAGTAGCTGTTTAGAAGCAGATACACGCCGTAACTCATCCGTTTGTAGGGCTGTGTATTGGCAAGAACCTGGCGATACAATACGTATGGTGATACAGCGGTCACGATTCAATATATAGCGATATATTACGATACTGCAAGCAAAGTGATATACTGAGATTTTTCAAATCCTACTATTAAAACACACCACTGTATGAAGAGGTTTGTTAATGCTTACAATAGCACTGCGCCCTTGTGCTGCTTGTTAATGTTGGAGTGGAGCCGAAAATGGATTACAACACTGCCATCTAGTGGTCAGAGATTATAAACACAACACACATTGATTCACTGTCTGCCAGGAATTGATATTGTGGTTTTGAGAATTGATCAGTACCACGATACATAATATCCTAATATTCAATATTTTTAATATTTTCTTACACCCATTCTCCATTTGAGGTTTTAACTCAGATCTGTGTGGCTTAGCGTGAGATTGTTGTTGAGTCCAGACATATACAGATAATTTATGTGTTTTAGTTTTTAAGATATACAAAAAAATAAATACATAAAAAACCAACCAACAAACAAAAAAACTAAAAACACAAAATCAATAACATACCTTCAAAGCAACATACTGGATTCTACCAAACTTACCAAATACTCTTACATACAAATTACAGGTTCAATAAAGTTCAGAAAAAACTTGTTAGTTCTTCTGTCCAAAGTTTGCAGTGTTTTTAAACTTACTGATTATTTTATATCAATTTTATTAAAATGTTCAGATATAGCAATAGCTCCGTATGTGTTCTCCTTCCAGTTTCAGCACTGCTAACAACCAAACGTAGCTACAGAGTCACACGTGACAGCAGGGAAAAGCACAGCCAATCACACTGGCCCATATGTGTTACGAGGAGGAAGGACTCCAGTAGAAAATGTGATTTAACCCTTTCTGTGCCTCTAGGTAAAGGAGACGTTGACCGATCAGGGACAATTCAATAATCGCTGGATATGGGTGGGGACACATCACTTCCGTCCATGCTAATTCTACACCCTTGCTGGGATGTAATACTGGGTGATGCTGGGTTTTGCTAAACAAATAATAGCTTAAAAATTATTTTTAAATATAATAATGTGCCTAAATAATCATACATACAATACAAAGTAACATGAATATGTTATTGTGAGTGAAGTAGATTATATCTTGAGCTCCAGTTTGAAGAACAAAGTTAGGTTCCAGATTTCTCCTGGACGCCCCAGACATTGTATGAATGTGTTCAGTTCCTTCAGCAGCAATCTTGATTTAGCTTAATAAAGTACTGATCAGTCTAATATATATATATATATATATATATATATATATATATATATATATATATATATATATATATATATATATATATATATATATAAAAATTGTGATAATAACCCAGTAATAATGTCAAATATGGCAATACACATCTAGCCTTGGGTTCAATTTTCCTTTGGAATTCTGTCTATACGGAAATTTTGAGCTGAAATTGAATTTTTTGTGTACACAAGCAAAATGCAGCTCTTTGAAAAAACACTGACATCACACAATTAACTTGTCTGCGAGCTGCTGGGTTCAGTATTTATGCAGAACATACGTCTGACAGCCAGAGGTGTGACAGTACAGATGTTACAGTCATAACAGCAGATAAACTCAGTTCCATCTAAAATCATTAAAAATAAGCCCAGACTTTTAGGCCAGTGTGCCAAACTCATACCGAACCACGCTGTCCAAACTGTGGTGTGAACCGAACGATGGTGTAATTCAACCCCCTACCGACAAAAGTATTATTTCTTTGTGCTCAGCGGTTTGAGCGGATGTGAGAGCTGAATTCCATAATTGAATGCATCTGTTCATTAACCCTGCAGAGGCGTCCGAATGTGCTGCGCTCACTTCTTCTAAATGGGGCGAATATTAGAAACACCTCAATGATCATGAAGATCTGGGACTTGATGATCATTAACCAAACCCAGATTCCAAATAAGTCCCAACTCCACAATTTAGATGGAACGTTTAAGAGATGCAGGCGTAGTGAATACCAACTCACGACCAGGGCTAGGTTTTATTTTCACATTACAGAGCTCTGAAGGCCTGCAGGTGTTTGCAACAATCCACCATCACGTTATTAAAAAATCTCTGCTTTAGCATCGCGGTTCGCTCTGTATACTATTACACAGTTGAGTCACATTATTATGACCAGTATTCTACTTTGGACGGTGGCCGTGTTATTGTCTGGGGGATATTTTTGTGGCATTTTCTGGACCCACTCACCCATATGGAAGACATTCTCAACCAACTTGGGTGTGAATCCATCTTGCCAGATCACGTACACCACACATGCTGATGGTCTTCTCTGGGGTGGATGGGATCTTCCA
Organism: Megaleporinus macrocephalus; assembly: GCA_021613375.1. Lineage (NCBI taxonomy): Eukaryota > Metazoa > Chordata > Actinopteri > Characiformes > Anostomidae > Megaleporinus > Megaleporinus macrocephalus. Next base: position 42,562,111 of record CM038713.1, read on the forward strand.
GCAAGACAATGCAAGACGTCACATGGCTAGAAATGTCCCACATTGGTTGGAAGAGCTGACCAAGACTTCCAAGACCTACCCTGGACCCCTTATTCCCCAGACTTGAACTCAGTTGAGCATCTGTGAGACCACCTAGTCCCTATGGATCCTCCTCCACGCTCCCTCCAGCAGCTGTGGGATGCACTGCAGTCAGCATGGCTCCAGATACCGGTGACCACCTACCAGGACTTTATTGAGTCTCGCAGTCTGTCTAGCTGCTGTCTGTGGATTTTAGCTGGTGGTCATAATAATGTGACCTCACTGGTTATATTGTATTACATGGGGCAAGAACGCCCCCTACTGGACTGGTATGTGTACATGAGTGTTTTCTAGTCGTTTTTATATTCCCAGGTGGATGTACAGATTTTCAAAATGCTGTTGTGATACTTTTATATATTTATTTTTTTAACGGATGGAAAAACTATTAATTTTTTCAAAATATCTGCTTACACTGAGACATCCTGGTGTAAGAGATGCGAAAATGAAGAAATAAAGAGAAATACCGTGTGCTCGGACAGCCCTCAGACCACAAACTTGTTCTTGGTGGTGGAGCCACTTTTTGTAGCCGTGTCTGCATGTGACTGGTATCCAATAATGACTTTAGCCGGCACCCCTAACCGGTCCTTATAGACTTGCCTGTGAAGAAATAACAGATCAGCAGAAATTAGCAGATTACCGAGTGGGTGTGCAGGTCAGGATGTGCTGAAACTGCAGAACTCAACACACAGACGTTATTAACTTCAGCCGTACTCTGGGGGTTTCACAACCGGCGGGCTCTGAAATTCATCAAAGGAAATCAATCGATTGATCAATAGTTACATTTTCACCAGAAGTACCTTTCAGACACTCGGGCTGCCTGGATAAACTACTGAAGCACTTTCAGCACTTTCTAATTAACCAGCTGTGTACGTTAGTTATAGTTAACACGAATGAGAAATCATTCATTCAAATTTGGTGATAGATGGTAATATTTAGCTAGTAGTGTATCTAAAACGTTTGTCTGGTAGTGTATCTAAAACGTTTGTCTGGTAGTGTATCTAAAACGTTTGGCTGGTAGTGTATCTAAAACGTTTGGCTGGTAGTGTATCTAAAACGTTTGGCTGGTAGTGTATCTAAAACGTTTGGTTGGTAGTGTATCTAAAACGTTTGGCTGGTAGTGTATCTAAAACGTTTGGCTGGTAGTGTATCTAAAACGTTTGGCTGGTAGTGTATCTAAAACGTTTGGCTGGTAGTGTACTAAAACGTTTGACTGGTAGTGTATCTAAAACGTTTGGCTGGTAGTGTATCTAAAACGTTTGTCTGGTAGTGTATCTAAAACGTTTGTCTGGTAGTGTATCTAAAACGTTTGTCTGGTAGTGTATCTAAAACGTTTGTCTGGTAGTGTATCTAAAACGTTTGACTGGTAGTGTATCTAAAACGTTTGTCTGGTAGTGTATCTAAAACGTTTGTCTGGTAGTGTATCTAAAACGTTTGACTGGTAGTGTATCTAAAACGTTTGTCTGGTAGTGTATCTAAAACGTTTGTCTGGTAGTGTATCTAAAACGTTTGTCTGGTAGTGTACTAAAACGTTTGTCTGGTAGTGTACTAAAACGTTTGTCTGGTAGTGTATCTAAAACGTTTGTCTGGTAGTCTATCTAAAACGTTTGACTGGTAGTGTATCTAAAACGTTTGTCTGGTAGTGTATCTAAAACGTTTGACTGGTAGTGTATCTAAAACGTTTGTCTGGTAGTGTATCTAAAACGTTTGTCTGGTAGTGTATCTAAAACGTTTGTCTGGTAGTGTATCTAAAACGTTTGACTGGTAGTGTATCTAAAACGTTTGACTGGTAGTGTATCTAAAACGTTTGTCTGGTAGTGTAATAAAACGTTTGTCTGGTAGTGTATCTAAAACGTTTGACTGGTAGTGTATCTAAAACGTTTGACTGGTAGTGTATCTAAAACGTTTGTCTGGTAGTGTATCTAAAACGTTTGTCTGGTAGTGTATCTAAAACGTTTGACTGGTAGTGTATCTAAAACGTTTAACTGGTAGTGTATCTAAAACGTTTGACTGGTAGTGTATCTAAAACGTTTGTCTGGTAGTGTATCTAAAACGTTTGTCTGGTAGTGTATCTAAAACGTTTGTCTGGTAGTGTATCTAAAACGTTTGACCGGTAGTGTATCTAAAACGTTTGACCGGTAGTGTATCTAAAACGTTTGTCTGGTAGTGTAATAAAACGTTTGACTGGTAGTGTATCTAAAGCGTTTGACTGTTAGTGTTTCTAAAACGTTTGACTGGTAGTGTATCTAAAACGTTTGACTGGTAGTGTATCTAAAACGTTTGTCTGGTAGTGTATCTAAAACGTTTGTCTGGTAGTGTATCTAAAACGTTTGACTGGTAGTGTATCTAAAACGTTTAACTGGTAGTGTATCTAAAACGTTTGACTGGTAGTGTATCTAAAACGTTTGTCTGGTAGTGTATCTAAAACGTTTGTCTGGTAGTGTATCTAAAACGTTTGACTGGTAGTGTATCTAAAACGTTTGTCTGGTAGTGTATCTAAAACGTTTGTCTGGTAGTGTATCTAAAACGTTTGTCTGGTAGTGTACTAAAACGTTTGTCTGGTAGTGTATCTAAAACGTTTGACTGGTAGTGTATGATATATATATACACATATATATATATATATATATATATATATATATATATATATATATATATATATATATATATATATATATATATATATATATATATATATATATATTAACTTGGTTGGTGTAGCGATAGACTTATGAGTCTAATGTACAAACACTAGATGTATCATAAAACTTTTAAGATTTATTGATTAACTGACTAAGTTTTCTTAGTCCATGAACAGCAGTTCGCTCTTACCCGATGTGCACGATTGCATCCTTGTTTTCGTAGTCTGTTGTCCATATTGCTATCTTGTCTCCTTTCGTCCGAATGTTGACGACGGCGCCACAGACATCATCACTGTGGTCATCAAACGCTTCCCCCACCAGGCACAGAAGCTGAAACACAAACCTCTTCTATCAGTAAACAAAATTTCTATTTTACAGTGATTCATATGCGCATGTATGGAGGTGAGTATAAAAACACTTGCAGGTACAATAATGTGATCTAAAGTTTCCATAGAATTCATGTACAATTCATTTCCTAATATACTGTTAATTATTTTGTGAAAAATATTACATTTTATGACCCACTGAATCGTAATAAAACTAAATAATGAAATTTTCATATTTCTTGAGAGGCTTCCTAAAAATATGTAAAATGTTTCTTCTTAATGAATCATAATTTAAGTAAATGATAACATTCTATGATGCACTGAACAATTCTGTAAATAACTGCAATTATTTTGAATAACAGAAATTAAAATTTCATGATGCCCTTTAATCATTTATTAAATAACTGTAACCATAGAACATTAAATTTCATAGTGAACTGAATTATAATCAAACTTAATCATTATGAAATGACATACTTTTTGAGTAATTTCCTAAAATACTGTAAAGTTTTTAAATCTTAAAGGAATTTTTTTTTTACAAAATTTGAAATTCCATAATGCGCTGAATTGTTTCTTAAATAACCTTAAACTTAAATTAAATTCAAAAACATGAAATTTCAAGGTGCACTCGTTCATTTTTTTAAGAATCATAACCGTAAAACTCAAAATCAAAATCAGACTGTATCATTACAAAGTTAGATATTTCTTGACACACCAAGATTTTTCCTAAAATATTTAACCTTCTGATCCACTGAATCATTTCTTATTATTATAATTAATATCATAAATTAAGAAACAGTAAAAAAAATCTTAAAGAATCATAATTAATTTAAAACTTTCATAAACAGAAGTGACTAAAATATGGTGAATATTTTAGTCAACCTGAATCAATAAACTGGAAAATTTTGATATTTCTTGATACACAGACTAATTTAAATTGAATTGTAAAATTTAAATTTTAATAAAGAACTACTCAACTATATCTGATCTATAAACGTGTTAAGCATTAAGAAATCAGCTATTTCTGGAGTCGTTTCCTAAAACATTACACGTAAACTGGATCATAATATGTAAAATTTAATACTGTTTTTAAATTTAAATTTAAAACTATATTGTTTCTTAAATTAAATTGTAAATTGGTTTGTTGTGAAATTTGCATGCTGTTGCATTCTTTTGTAGATACCGTCTCGAGCCAGAAGCGGTCCAGGTCGGCTCTCCGTTGCTGTTTGGAGAGAGTGATGAGCCAGCGGCCTCCTTTCTTATTCCTCTCATCCTCCCACATGGGCTCAATACCATCCTGCTCCGAAAACAGCAGGGGTCAACACGAGGTCACATACACCTCAAACACACATACAGGGGTCGTCCATGAGGTCACACACTCCTCTCTCATTCCTGCGTACACTCACGCAAGGATGGGCCAGGAGGTCTGTGAGTGGACTACATTAGACTGAGGAGATTAAACGAATACGACAGCGTTTTTAACCGAACCTGCTGCAGCTTTAGCAAGTGTACGGTTAATTAAACCATTATAATTTTAAAAACTTATTTTCTGCTTCTTACAAAAGCACAGAAAACTTGCTGACCACAACACGGAGGGCGACGAGAAGGTGTTTCAGCATCTGCCCACTGGATTCTAATACAATGAGCTCCATGTCAGAGTATTCAGTGCTTTTGTAAGGTAAAGCATTTTTTTTAGTATTTAGAATAAATTTAGAATTAGAATAAAGAAATGAGAACATTTCAGATTGTGGTGATCATATAACACAGAGCGGAGAACGTGAGCAGTAGGAGTGGGCTACTGGGGGGATTCTGACCGGAGGGTGGAAAATGTCCAAACTGGCGACTTTACAATAGAGAACAAAAACAATCTGTACTTTTTTTTCCAAATTATTTTGGAGCATTTCTATTGGCCCATTCCTCATGAAAACATTACACAATGTAAATGAGGTAGAAAAAAAAACGACAAAAACGGAGATCCATGTTTGTTTATTGGACAGCGCTGAAATGTAAAATATGAAATTTCTCGTAATCAAATTGAATAATGAAATTTTATATTACATATTAAGTCATATTTCATTCAATTGATTAATCTTATGATGCACTAAATCATTTCAAATTTAATAATTTTTTTTTATTAAAAGGCACAATTACAAGATTTTTTCTAATTACACAGATCTTACAAGGAGTCAGTCTGGTGCCGTTAGAAGCATGTGTGTTTTTCAGCTTCTAATTTTAATTTAATTTGCAAATGTAAATTTTTATATTTTTTGAGTTGCTTCCTAAAATACTGTAAATTGTGTCAATTTATGAAGCACTACATTTTTTTAAATTAAATTAAATTTATTTCAATGATATATTACAAGATGCACTGAAAAGTTTTGTAAATAACCGTAATTAAATTGAAATAAACTTTTTCTTATGCACTGAATATTTTTTTAAAGAACAGTAATGGTGAAACATGAAATTTCATGGTGAACTGAATCATAAACAATATCGTAATCTTCCTAATACACTGAGTCATTTAAAAAAAAAAGAATCATTATTAAATGCATTATACTGTAGGAAATATGAAACACTGAAGTTTTCTAAAAATCAGAATTAAAATTTATTAATTAAAAAAACGATGAAATTTCATGGTAACCTGTTTTGAGTCATCAAATTACACAGAACTTACAAAGAGTCAGTCTGGTGTTGTGAGAAGTTAGAAAGATGGTGTTTTAAAGCATGTGTGTACCATCTACCTTGTAATTGGACAGTCACTTCAAACCTATAGCTTCCAAGTTGAGGCCTATAGCAACTAATGTTTTAAAATCTATGAGTAATTATGCAATTCTATAATTACTCTGATGTGTGAACGAGGTTACAGTACAATTAGATGGCGTTAAAAGCATATGTGTTCTGCAGCAGCACCATTTGCAGATTTCTAGCTTAAACCTACAGCTTCTAAAAGGAAGCCTATAGCACAGAATCTTTAATGTTCTACGGTGGCCATAAATTATACAGTTATATGCGAGGAGTGAGTGTGGAGTGGGAAATAAAAAACCTGAAGTGGAGCGATTACAGAAACACTCACATGCTCTGACACAGACGCAGCAGACAGAGATTAGGTTGAAAAGCACCGGCGTATTACTTTAATAGGACACCGGAGAACAACTGGCAGACGGAGAGATGGTGTAAATGAAACAAGCTTGAAGAAAAGTGACAGATAATCTCATTACAGCGCTTACCTTGAAGAGTGAGTAGTCACATCCAGACATTAAGTTGCTTGATAACTGAATGTGATTGTAAAGCCTAAAGGAATAGAAAACCACAGTTGCTGCATCACAGATAAGTTATACCAACCCTGGTTTCAAATAGGTCAGCAGATAAAATACAGTCTATTAAACATCCACAGATATTGGTAGATATTGGAGCCATCACAGGTATTATAAGGTATTGGAGATATCACATGTATCGGTAGATGTTGGAGCTATCACAGGTATTTTAAGATATTGGAGCTATCACAGGTATTGGACGGTATTGGAGCTATCACAGGTTTTATAAAGTTTTGGAGCTATCACAGGTATTATAAGGTATTGGAGCTATCACAGGTATTATAAGGCATTGGAGATATCACATGTATCGGTAGATATTGGAGCTATCACAGGTATTTTAAGATATTGGAGTTATCACAGGTACTGGACGGTATTGGAGCTATCACAGGTACTGGACGGTATTGGAGCTATCACAGGTTTTATAAAGTTTTGGAGCCATCACAGGTATTATAAGGTATTGGAGCTATCACAGGTATTGGATGGTATTGGAGCTATCACAGGTACTGGACGGTATTGGAGCTATCACAGGTATTGGACGGTATTGGAGCTATCACAGGTACTGGACGGTATTGGAGTTATCACAGGTACTGGACGGTATTGGAGCTATCACAGGTACTGGACGGTACTGGAGCTATCACAGGTTTTATAAAGTTTTGGAGCTATCACAGGTATTATAAGGTATTGGAGCTATCACAGGTATTGGATGGTATTGGAGCTATTACAGGTATTAAGATATTGGAGCTATCACAGGTATTGGACGGTATTGGAGCTATCACAGGTATTGGACGGTATTGGAGCTATCACAGGTATTGGATGGTACTGGAGCTATCACAGGTATTGGACGGTACTGGAGCTATCACAGATATTGGATGGTATCAGAGGTATCACAGGTACTGGAGGTAAAACAACACAATGTAGAGATATTTAGTATTTAACCAGATTTATCTGATCTATTGTTGTAATGTATATTATTCCAAATATGATTTGCGCCTGCAGTACATCAGTAAAAATATTATATTTTGGATTTGGCCTGTTTGTTAAGTGTATATGTATGTTTATTACTGTATTTTCTGTTTCACATTGTCCAGCAAATTGTAATACTAATGATTTACACATGTAAGAATGCAATTATATTAAAGGTTTTTTATAGACATGACAACAATAAACAGTAAAAGAGCGCTGTGAATAAACAAAAGTTTGGACATACCTACCCATGTACTATTATAATGGTAATAATATTAATTAATTACAATAATACAAAATAATTATTGTGAAGAGATTAAAACTATAAAATTCTGCAGGAGCAGAATAAAACATCTGGTTGTGTTTAAAGAATGTTTAGAGGGTCTTTTAGAAATGAGCTCATTTGCTCTGATGCAGGTTTACATACTTTGAACATTCTGACCAGCAGCTTCATGAAGAGCCACATGAGCTGCTTCTCTAACAGGACTGGAGAAAATAGTGTAGATGCTGAGATCTTGTTCTGAGAATCAGGTTTTATAGGTCTTATAAAAATATACATTCTCATTTTTTATTAAAATACAGTCAAATGTTTGTTTTAGAAATACTTTTGTACATGGGCTCCAACTTCACTATTTAACATATATTGCGAATGAAGATCAAAATGACTATAATTATAAAATATGTATTCAGTTAGTTGTATAAAGTCACATGGAAGATTTTAATTACAACCAAGGATTAATAGTTAAGATAGTATAACATTCTCTGTTTATTCTCTGATTATTAAAATAAACATAGCACTATAGTGCTGTTTAGAAACGGGGCCCCCGTCTGACTAAATGCACATATAAAGATGTGAAGGAAAAGCCACAGAATGATTACTATTGTGGATTCACTCTGATAGAAACTTGTTTATCTGTTTCAGTAGCAACAGGTTTTCACAGGTAAACTGCTTTCCTACATGTAATTAATAGGTACAAGTTCGAACACATACAGAACAGCATACCTAATCATTTGGTGTCAACCACAAACACCAGTGTTTCAGAGGAGAAAGATTAAGAACTTACGCCCAAAAGTCTTCAACCGTGTCGAATTTGGAGATGAGCCGCAGGTTAGCTTGCCAGGTTTTGCTTTTATCGTTTTTAAAGAACCACAGAGCCCATCTGAGAAACAAACAAGTAATATAAAAACATCAGCATTACTGTCAACCAGACTAACAGACCGTGACCACAGAGTTACTGTGGAACTCCAGGCAAAGTTTATTTTTACATACATAAATTCATAACTGGAAACGTACACAGCACAGACACAAACTCAGAGTACATGTTTGAGAAATATATTGTGTGTAGTCGTTCCTGCCTTTCAAACCATAAACCTTTCTGTTTTTGTCACCAACAAAAATAAATAATAAAGGACTGCATTTCATACATACTGTGCAAAAGTTTTACTACTATTACTACCACTATAATATTACTACTACAACTAATAATAATTATAATATTCTCTTGGATGCCTTTCAGCCATCACATGGATTTGTTCTCTTGGATGCCTACACTAGATTTAGCCCAATGAAGTATTGATTAGACAATCCAAAAAAAAAAAAAAAAAAAAAAAAAAATTATATATATATATATATATATATAAATAAATAATTATTTTTTATTTTTTTTATTAATTAATACTTCAATCTAGGTAGCGCTGAGGGAATTTAACAAATCCATGTGATGACTTAAAGGCATCCAAGAGAAATCTGGACCCAAACTTACTTCTTCAAACCAGCTCATAGGATATCAATATTTATTTACTGTGTTTGTATTTATTAGCATTAATAATACAGCCTCGTTTGTAAAAAGTTTGGGATGCTGTACGAAATGTAAACAGAATGTAGTGATGTGCAAATTATGTAACGCCTATTCTTAATTCATAATAGTACAAAGACAACACATCAAATTATTACTTTTTTTATATATATATGGCCATTTTTAATTTGGTGTCAGCATGTTTCTAAAAAGTTGGGACAGAATCAACAAAAGGCTGGTAAAGATGTTTAATGGGTGACTTGAACATCAGTGAAGGGCTATTAATGCTGAACAATATTTGACTTTTAGAACTACAGCAGTAGGGGTGGGCGATATGGCCCTACAATAATATCATGATATTTCACTGTATTTTTGCGATAACGATACTCTTGGCAATATGATAAAATATTGAATTAAAAAAAATTCAAGAGTACACTAGTGCAACAAAATGAAAATTACATTTTATTATTGCATACGATATGATATGGCACACCCCTAACTGAGATATTAAAAAATACAAGAATTTTCATCAGATTGTAACAGAAGTCAATTATCCAGAATGTTACGATACTAAATAATGCACCCCAAATATCTCCAAATATCCAGGACTGAAGTAAAGTGAATGATAATGGACAGATCAAATCTGTCTCTAGTAGATATATAATGGGAAATGAGAAAAGTGTGAATTTTTCTAAAAACAGTAAAAGTAGTACCTGATGAGATAATTAGGAATTTTCATATTGACAAATTTCATATTGAACTACCAAACAATACAGGTGTAAGTGTGCTGAGATCTGGAGTAACGTAGAAATCACAGATGTAGATATTACCTGTTTTGTAGTGGATGTTTAATGTAATCTTCAGGACTCACGACTTCTTGCCCAGCAGCATCATTTTTCTCTTCTTCTGAATGAAGTGTATTTGGGGTTATTTCCTACAAACGATAGAAAAACTTGACATTAGTTCACTTACATGAAGGTGTTACAGGCATACAGGACCACAATCCTTGTACATGCTATCAGCTCCACTTACCCTATAGGAGCACTTTGTAGTTCTACAAATACAGGCTGTAGTTCTTCAGTTCCTCTGTTCTTCAATGGTCGGGACCCCCACAGTACCACCACAGAGCAGGTACTGTGTGCACGGTGGATCATTCTCAGCACTACAGTGACTCTGAAGTGGCGCTGGTGTGAGTGGATCTGACACAGCAGTGCAGTGTCACTGCTGGACTGAGAATAGTCCACCTGTAGGCGGCGTCCTGTGTCCACTGATGAAGAACTAGAGGAACACAAACTGACTGTCTCTGACTTTACATCTACAAGGTGGACCAGCAAGTGGTAGGAGTGTCAGTATACAGTGTTTAAACACTCCAGCAGCACTGCTGTGTCTGATCCACTCACACCAGCACAACACCACTATATCAGTGTCACTGCAGGGCTTAGAATGATCCACCACCCCAATAATAACTGCTCTGTGGTGGTCCTGTGGGGGTCCTGACCATTAAAGAACAGGGTAACAAAGTACCTAGTAATATTTCTAGATCTACTGCGAATTAGCTGGGTGTCTGTGAACTGACGCTACAAGAAAGACTCGTTTTTACACTAAAACAACACAGAAATCGCGATTTTAACACCGACAAACCACCAAAAGTGACAACTCATCCAAAACATAGACATTTATTCTTGGAAATTTTCCAGTTCCACCTTAAACTGTGCAGCCGTGAAGCGACAGAATGTAACTGCTGCACCATTTAAGGTGGGACGAAAAATTCGAACAAGAAGTTGGCGAAAAACTTTACTAGCTATAAAAAGCTAGCCACCCAGCAGGACAAATGAACATAAAACTAAGCAACAAGGCATAAACTTCGTAAACTTCTGTATAATAGTGAAAATAAAGGCCTGTAACTGACCTAAATACACGAAAAGTGTCTAAAGTTGATCAGTTTATTGCTTTGTTTACATCGGAAGCTAGCAGTGTGGCTAAGCTAGCTAGTTACCTCAGCTGTAAATAAAGCCCAGTATGTTTATTATTCCGGCGTCCGGTGAAGCAGCAGGAGCATAATCAGTAATATCCATCACCTAAAAGCGTTTCTCCACGAAGAGGGGAACAAAAACAGACCGATATGTTCGCGGAAACAGAGTTTTTAACTCGGACACCGTCACTCACCGGTTCAGCAGTCGCCATCTTCTGAGAGGCAGTGGGTGGTGAAGATAGTAGTGATGACGATGATGATGATGGTAATGATGATGGTATCTAATTAACTAATTCTTGAGTAAAGATGCTTTTTATCACAATAGGACCAAAAAAAAGACCAAAGAATCTGTGTCTGAAAAAAATGGGAAGGCTTCACACTATGTTGGAGCATGGCTGTGAGGATTTGATGGCAGCTACAGAAGCATCAGTGAGGTCCATGTACTTACTAGATGGGTGATCAGTTCTGGATCTTATTCTAAAGGTACTGCATGGAGCTCCATTACTCATACAGAGAATGCAGTTCCACTACCCATGGGTCTGTTGTTGGGGGGTTTGGGGGTTGAGGGCTTAGTGGGATTATGCTTTAGTTGATTCCAAGATTCCATGGAGAACATTTCCAAGACTAAAGATTTTCCAATCTTCTTTTAGTCCATTCATCATGAAATGTACACGCAAAGATTTGATGATCTGTTCCAATCAGCTCCATTTACAGTATAGGGGCACTTATATATAGGGGTAGTTCTTCCCTTACCCTGTTCTTTAATGGTCAGGACCCCCACAGGACCACTACAGAGCAGGTACTCTGTGGACGGTGGATCATTCTCAGCACTGCATTGGTGGCTCCAACTCCAGATTGTCCGGTCTGATTGTGTGATTGTCTGACTTCTGCTAAACTAACAGACACCATTTCACGTACACTGATTCAGTGAAGAGCTCCTACCACGACTGCAGTGTTGGTTTGTCCCCACCACAGAGTTCTATTCATTTTCATACTAGGGGTGTGCCATATCGTATCGTACACAATAATATCACCAACATTTTAAATATGGTGAACAATATTATATCCTGAAATTTCATGCCATATCACCCATCCCTAGTTATCACATCAGGTACTACTTTTACTGTTTTTAGAAAAAGAATAATTCACACTTTTCTCCTTTCCCATTATATATCTACTAGAGACAGATTTTATCTGTCCAGTATCATTCACTTTACTTCAGTCCTGGATATATGGAGATATTTGGAGTGTATTATTTAGCATCGTGGCATTCTGGATCATTGACTTCTGTTACAATCTGATGAAAATTCTTGTATTTTTTAATATCTCAGTTAGGGGTGTGCCATATCATATCGTATGCAATAATAAATTTTAATTTTAATTTTGTTGCAGTAGTGTATTGTTTAAATATTTTTTTGAATTCAATGTTTTGTCATATCACCAAGAGTATCGTTATCACAAACATACCATGAAATATCATGATATTATTGTAGGGCCATAACACCCACCCAAACTTCATGGTTTTATTTAACCTACAGCCTCCACAAACTCTGATCCACAGACATACTGACCTGCACTCCTCTATTTGCCATTTATTCATCCCTCGTTTCTCCCATAGGGTCCTATTTATTTTTGGTTGAACCCAAACATTACGGTGTCGTTCAACCTACAGCCTCCAAACTGGCTGTACTGACTCAGAGCAGATCCCCAAACTCTAATCCACAGACATACTGACAGAGAAAACTCTGGGTAGGCGTGTCCAAACATAACCGTACCTGTACTGTTACCCATAATCAGGATGTATTGACAAGGTGCACCCATCTCGTGTTTACATCCTGTTTAAAAGGTAACCTTACCTGGTTTGGAAACTGATAAGTGAAGGATGCACCTGTACAGTATCCTTCAATACTTGTTCCTAAGTAATTAATTCAGGCGACTACACACCAAAACATCTGCATCATAACGTCATGGAAAGCAGAAACTGCGACACGATCTTGAAATCAATTTTATTGATTCTTCTACACATTTTCATGTGATCAAAAAGTTAGGACTAACAGTGTAAGTGCCCCAAGATTAAACATTAATGTGATTGCTGAACGACAACAGGGGTTAAGGCTCGCAGACCTCTGGACTTTAGAACGTCAGGACGGCTCGGATACTGCAGGAGACACACAGAGCAGATAGTTAAGAACATGTACGATGTGCTACATAAGAACACTCAGGAGGGTAAAAGAGTGAGCAAGTTAATAGAGTCAGGGGTGAAAGAGTCAGGATGGTAAAAAAGAGTCAGGATAGTAAAAGGAGTCAAAAGGGTGAAAGAAACAGCAGGGTAAAAGAGTCAGGGGGTAGAGGACTTGGTAGGAGTCAAAAAGGTGAAAGAGTCAGGATGGTAGTAGTCAGTAAGGTGAAGGAGTCAGTAGGGCGAAGGAGTCAGGAGGGCGAAGGAGTCAGGAGGGCGAAGGAGTCAGGAGGGTGAAAGAGTAAGGATTGTAGGGGTCAGAAAGGTGAGAGAGTCAGGATGGTAGGAGTCAGGAAGGTGAAAGAGGAAATGTGAAAGAGTCAGGATGGTAAAAGAGTTAGGATGGTAGGCGTCAATAGGATGAAAGAGTCAGAAAGGTAACAGACTCAGTAGGGTGAAGGAGTCAGGAGGGTGAAGGAGTCAGGAGGGTGAAAGAGTCAGAAAGGTAACAGACTCAGTAGGGTAAAGGAGTCAGGAGGGTGAAGGAGTCAGGAGGGTGAAAGAGTCAGGAAGGTGAAGGAGTCAGGAGGGTGAAAGAGTCAGTAAGGTGAGGGAGTCAGGAAGGTGAGGGAGTCAGGAAGGTGAGGGAGTCAGGAAGGTGAGGGAGTCAGTGAAGGAAACTCGTACCTCTTTCCAGCGTGCATGAGGTCAAAGGATTCGTTAATCTTCTCAAAAGGCATCGTGTGAGTCACAAACTCGTCCACCATCAGCTTCTTGTTCATGTAGTCGTCCACCAGTTTAGGGACGCTCTCTACGCTCTTCCAGCCTGCAGAGTTCAGCACAGGAGACAAATTACTACTGATCAGGATCCAACAGGACCCACATGTTTCTGCCTGCGCCTCAGACGAGGGCACAAGGAGCTTCTCACTGCGGTTACCAGTTCCTGACTGGAGGATCAGCACACACTGAGAGCACCAGCTTGGTAATAGTGTGCAGTAACCGCTTTAGGTATTGTAGCTGTGACTGCGGCTCTGGGGCAAAAACAACTGTGGGAGTGGAATAACGAAGCTGAACGGAGGAGAAAACGAGACTGGCCTCCGAAAGCTGTGCCCTTCCATGTGCGTCCCGTGACCAGCTGGAACGGACGTGTTGAGATCTCCTGTCCAGCCCCGGCCACACCGATGATCACGCTTGTCCCCCAGCCCTTATGGCACGCCTCCAGAGCAGCTCGCTGGAAACAAAAGCTACAGTCACATCTCTGATTCTCTCCATACAGCCAATAATGAGCTCACATCTCAAATCAATAGTTCTGTGTTACACAATACAGTCCCAGTTACTATAAGATTATATTAACAAAAGATCATATTAGTATAAGACTATATCAGTATACGATTATATCAGTATAAGATTATGACTATAAGACTATAATTTGTATAAGTCTATTTCAGTATAAGACTATATCAGTACAATACTACATCAGTAAAAGACTATATTAGGGTATGACTAGATCAATGTATAAGACTATATGACTATAAGACTATATCAGTATAAGACTATCAGTGTATGACTACATAATTGTATATGTCTATATCAGTACATTACTATTTCAGTATAAGACTATATGACTATATCAGTATAAGACTATATCCGTGTATGACTACATGAATGTAAAACTATATCAGTACAATACTATTTCAGTATAAAACTATATGACTGAGTATAAGACTATATGACTAAGACTATATCAGTATAAGACTATATGACTAAGACTACATCAGTATAAGACTATCAGTATAAGACTATATCAGTGTATGACTACATGAATGTAAAACTCTTTTCAGTACAATACTATATGACTATAAGACTATATCAGTATAAGACTATAACAGTATAAGACTATATCCGTGTATGACTACATGAATGTAAAACTATATCAGTACTATACTATATGACTATAAGACTATATCAGTATAAGACCACATCAATGTAAGACTATATCAGTATAAGTCTATATCAGCATAATACTATCAGTATAAGCCTAATCAGTATAAGACTATATATAGTATAGATCTATCTTAGTACAAAACTATATCTATCAGTATAAGACTATACTAGTATATAGGGCTGCACCTAATGATTAATTTCTTAATCGATTAGTCTCACGATTCTTTTTTAGCAAATTTTTCAATTACTACTAATTATTTTTATTTTGTTATGAATTTGTAACCAATAGATGATTTTGTGTGTGTGTGTGTGTGTGTGTGTAGTAATGTAATGTAGTAAGGGGCTGTGGATTTGATGAGCCTGCGCTGTGGTGGTGGGGGGGGGCTCAGAAACATGAGGTAAACGCATGGCCTTTCTAGACCTAATGTGCTAAAGGGTATCTTAAAGCACATGATCTTTAAATGGTTAAAGACTAAAGGTCTACGCCCTGACACGACTCTTAGAGGCACAAATGACACGTAGCTTACACACCTCACAGACAAATATATATATATATATATATATATATATATATATATATATATATATATATATATATATATATATATATATATATATATATATATATATATATAAAATGTTTTTTTTTTGTTTTTTTTTCACACATATACATACACATATGCTCCCGCGGTATCTAGAACAGTAATGAGACTTTTCAAGTGACACTACTGAAAGAATTATGTTACACGTGTTAATAATCTTAAAATAATCTATAAGATAAGATAAACAGGTAAACAGGTGCTGTCCTGCTGTTGTGTTGAAGCTCTACGGATGTTTCATGTATAGCAGTTGTACTGTTGTGATCATCTCCACTGTGCAGAGCTGACAGAGCACCACACTGTTGTGTTTCTGTGTGAAACACTCCCACAACTTTAGATACACGCGAGAGATTGTTTGTAGCTGCAGCTACAGTAGATGCGGCAATCTCAACGTATCGGCGCACCTTAAGCTAACCCACGTAATTGTGTAATCGCTTACGTTGACATGTCGCCCCTGTGTAGATATAATACACATTTGATTTGTTATTTAAAATAATCATTTGGTGATCAAACCACTCACAGCACTGCAGCCAGATTCGGGGGAATCTGCATTTTCATGATTTTGATACCATGTACTCCACATGCTACACTCACCATAATGCCCACATTACCAATGCACTCAAAGGAGTAGTCCACCCCGCCATCCGTCAGCTCCACCAGCACCTCCTGGATGGGTTTGCTGTGGTCTTTGGGGTTCACAAACTCAGTGGCTCCAAACTTCTTGGCGATCTCGAACTTCTCCGTGTTGATGTCGATACCGATGATTCTGGTGGCACCGGCGGCCTTGCAGCCCATCACAGCGGCCAAACCTACAGCTCCCAAACCGAACACGGCGCAGGTGGAGCCGGCTTCAACCTGCAGAGAATCCAGAGACGACTTACAGGCTATAGCTTACAAACAAAACTCACTTTAGAGCTGACGTGACCACAACACTGTTAATAAATAATCACTAATACAACGCAGACTGCATTACACACTAGGGCTGAGTATTGGCAAGAACCTGGCGATACAATATGTATCAGCGATCCCGATTCAATATATCACGATATATTGTGAACAATGTGATATACTGTGATTTTTCAAATTCTAGTATTAAAACACATCACTGTATGAACAGGTTTGTCAATGCTTACAATTGCGCCCTTGTGCTGCTTGTTAATGTTGGAGTGGAGCTGAAAATGTATTACAACACTGCCATCTAGTGGTCAGAGGTTTAAACACAACACACACTGATTCACTGTCTGACAGGAATGTGTATCGATACTGTATATATATATATATATATATATATTTGATTCTCTGTTTACTTTATTACTCTGTTCTTTAATGATCAGGACCCCCACATGTGGTGTGTTAGTGTATGTTTTGCTGGTGTGACACTCTCACACTGTGTCCACTCACTGTCCACTCTATTAAACACTCCTACTACTTGCTGGTCCACCTTGTAGATGTAAAGTCAGAGACAGTAGCTCATCTGCTGCTGCACAGTTTGTGTTCCTCTAGTCCTTCATTAGTGGACACAGGACGCCGCCCACAGGACACTGCTGTCTGGATAGTTTTGGTTGGTGGACGATGATTCTCAGTCCAGCAGTGACACCGAGGTGTTTAAACACTCCAGCAGCAGCAGCACTGCTTTGTCTGATCCACTCACACCAGCACAACACACACTAACACACCACCACGTGAGTGTCACTGTTGCGCTGAGAATGGTCCACCACCCTAATAGTAGCTGCTCTGTGGTGGTCCTGTGGGGGTCCTGATCATTAAAGAACAGAGTAATAAAGTATACAGAGAGTCAGATGAACTACAGTCTGTAAGTGGAGGTCCTGTATGGTCAGTGGAGCTGATACAGTGGACAGTGAGTGGAGGTCCTGTATGGTCAGTGGAGCTGATACAGTGGACAGTGAGTGGAGGTACGAGGAGGTGGTTTTAATGTTATGCCTGATCGGTGTAGATGTTTTGCTGTGGTATAATCAACATGTGATCAGATTTGGGTGAAACACCAGTGAAATCAGACCTTGGCAGTGTTGAGTGCAGCGCCGTAGCCGGTGGAGATGCCGCAACCCAGCAGGCACACTTTGTCCAGCGCAGCCTTCTCGTCCACCTTGGCCAGAGATATCTCGGCCACCACGGTGTACTCGGAGAAGGTGCTGGTTCCCATAAAGTGGAAGACTGGCTTTCCTTTGCAGGTGAACCTGGTGGTCTTATCAGGCATCAGCCCCTGGCCTTGGGTCACCCTGAGAGGGAAGAACATGGGTCCAGTAAACGGATCTGCCGTCTTTCAATCGACAAACGATGCAGAAAAATAAAAACGCTTGGTTACCTGATCTTCTGACAGAGGTTGGTTTTGGGATTTTTGCAGAACTTGCATTCTCCACACTGGGGGATGTAGAGAGGGATGACCGTGTCCCCTTAACGAGCAGAGAGGAGTAAAGGAACCATTACTGTACATGCATTTACACATTGCCATACCACATCCCTGTATACAAACTGTCCACTGTATCAGCTCCACTTACAGACTGTAGTTCATCTGATTCTCTGTATACTTTATTACTCTGTTCTTTAAATGATCAGGACCCCCACAGGACCACCACAGAGCAGATACTATTAGGGAGGTGGGTCATTCTCAGCACTGCAGTGACACTGACGTAGTTTGTGTTGTGCTGGTGTAAGTGAATCAGATACAGCAGTGCTGCTGCTGGAGTGTTTAAACACTGTGTCCACTCACTGTCCACTCTACTAGACACTCCTACTACTTGCTGCTCCACCTTGTAGATGTAAAGTCAGAGACAGTAGCTCATCTGCTGCTGCACAGTTTGTGTTCCTCTAGTTCTTCATCAGTGGACACAGGACGCCGCCCACAGGACACTGCTGTCTGGATAGTTTTGGTTGGTCGACGATTCTCAGTCCAGCAGTGACACTGAGGTGTTCAAACACTCCTGCAGCAGCACTGCTGTGTCTGATCCACTCACACCAGCACAACACACACTAACACACCACCACTTTGTCAGTGTCACTGCAGTGCTGAGAATGACCCACCGCCCTAATAGTACCTGCTCTGTGGTGGTCCTGTGGTGGTCCTGATCATTAAAGAACAGAGTAATAAAGTATACAGA
>CM038713.1:42583536-42728536 GCA_021613375.1 Megaleporinus macrocephalus
AGCTAGCTGAGTATGGAGCTTATAATGAGACACGGTGTTTATTGTTAATAAGGCGTGGCCACAAGTTACAGAGACCTCAAATCAAGCAAGAAAGCCAAACATTCCACTTTCAGAGCTACAGAACTACATATTTATAGTTCCCAAACTCTTAGAGTGCTGTTAAATGTGGAGCTGATGAACACACACTGCCATAATGACCATCAACCTGTCTAGATTTTTCTGAAACATACAGGCAGCATGAAATTCAAAATATTTTTTTTTATTTCTCAGTTTCAACACATAACATACTGTTTTTGTACTACTTTTAATTCAATAAAGGCATTAAATGTTTTGCACATCATTGCATTCTGGCTTTATTCACCTTCTGCACACCATCCTAACCTTGTTTTAGAAACTAGGTAGTATCTTGAGGCCACGAGTTATTAGAAACTTATCTCGTGCGCTCAATATAATAATTTGTGGCCGTGCATGATAGAAAAATAGCCACAATGAGTCTCGCTGTGTTACATAAGAGGGTGCAGATCGTGTCAGTTGAGCACAATGAGCCCAAATCCTACTTTTCGTGCAAGCTTGTGCAAGCTCGTTCACGGAGCACAAGCGTGCGCGCGCCCCACGTCTCAATCCTCTAATGGCAAGTAAAACTGCACTCATTCCGCGACACAAACGGAGCTTAATCTCGATGATTAACCCGTTTAAAGCGTGTAAAAGTTAATTAAGTTCAATGTTAACAGTCACTCACTTGTCCAGCCGTGGCCATGTTCAGCAGCAGAGAGAGAGAAGGCGTGAGCGAAGAAAAAAAAAACTCAGTGATTTGGATTTCGACCAATCACAGCACAGTCAACCTCCATAGCCAACCAATCAGAGGACAGGACGCACAAACTGGCGTTTCTTTTCTCATCGCATTGGCTGCGCGGTTGCTGGCGATTGGCTCACAGGAACCAATCACAGGACGTAACTCACAAAAAGACGTGGAAAAATAAAAACTGGTTTGTTTTTTAATACTTGGACGTAAAGAAGAGTCTGTATTTAAACATGGTTTAAATATAGACATTAAATATAAAATATAAACATAAAAGTTGCATTTCATTTAAATGTATTTATTTGAGTTGACTCCATTAATAAACTGCTGAAGCTAGGCTGGCCAAAGGTCAAGGGTCGTTTCTTAGTTGTAATCAGAACAAAAGCCCCCACCTCCACCTCCACCCCTCTGTTCACAGGTTGAAGGTCCAGCCTTTGATTCACATGCTCCTTATATCTTATCAGCTCCACTGACCACTACAGACTGTAGTTCATCTGATTCTCTTTATACTTTATTACTCTGTTCTTTAATGATCAGGACCCCCAACAGGACCACCACAGAGCAGGTATTATTTGGGTGGTGGGTCATTCTCAGAAATGCAGTGACACTGACGTGGTGCTGGTGTGAGTGGATCAGATATAGCAGTGCTGCTGCTGGAGTGTTTAAACCCTGTGTCCACTCACTGTCCACTCTATTAGACACTCCTACTACTTGCTGGTCCACCTTGATGTAAATGGCAGCTGTTGAGTTTAAATGATGTAGCCACATGAACAAAGACCAACAGTGGAGATGTATATACATGTTTTTTTTTCTTTGGACAGGGACGATATGATGAATGATACTTATTGTGACCCAGAATATGACCTGTTACAGTATGACTAATAAGATTAATTTTTATTTGAGACTGACTTTGTGAAATACATAAGGACCAGCTCATTAGAAGAGTTTCTCTTCCCTCCACTAGATGGAGACAAACAGCAGTGTAAGCAGTGAGTCACTAAGTGTGGACAAAAACCTTCAAATATATGACTAGTGAGTTGTTATTATTATTATTATTATTATTATCATCATTTATAGATCACTTTACATATCAGTGATAGCTTAAAGTGCTTGACAGACCATTTTCATCACATTAATATTATTATAAGTACTAAGATGTTGAAGTTTCAATGCTGAGTTACAGAGAGATGTTTATAAATGTGTAATAAAAGTGACTGAGCTCCACAGTTTAGAAGCAGAAGAGCTGAAAGAGTCTCTCCAGGTTCTCTGTATGTTACTGAAGGTTACAGAAGCTCAGTATCTGCAGATCTAAGATCAGCAGCTGGAACGTAAACAGAGAGACATTCTGTAATGTAGCAGGTTCTAGATTATTTACAGCTTGTTAATAAATCACAGACCTTGTAAACCTTTTCAAAGAGGATTCTTGGTACATTCAGACACCAGAGGGTTAAAAAGGTCACACCTATTTGCTTATTAACACGTACTGGTCTAAACACACACACATACATACATTCTATCTAACTATCTATCGAGAGAGAGAGAGAGAGAGAGAGAGATATCAGCCATAATGCTTGTATCTACACTCACTGTCCACTGTATCAGCTCCACTGACCATACAGGAGCTCCACTTACAGACTGTAGTTGATCTGATTCTCTGTATACTTCATTACTCTGTTCTTTAATGATCAGGACCCCAACAGGACCACCACAGAGCAGATACTATTTGGTTGGGGATCATTTTCAGCACTGTGTTAGTGTGGGTTTTGTTGGTGTAAGTGAATCAGACACAGCAGTGCTGCTGCTGGAGTGTTTAAACACTGTGTCCACTCACTGTCCACTCTATTAGACACTCCTACTACTTGCTGGTCCACCTTGTAGATGTAAAGTCAGAGACAGTAGCTCATCTGCTGCTGCACAGTTTGTGTTCCTCTAGTGCTTCATCAGTGGACACAGGACGCCGCCCACAGGACACTGCTGTCTGGATAGTTTTGGTTGGTGGACGATTCTCAGTCCAGCAGTGACACTGAGGTGTTTAAGCACTCCAGCAGCAGCACTGCTGTGTCTGATCCACTCACACCAGCACCACATCAGTGTCACTGTAGTGCTGAGAATAGCCCACCTCCCTAATAGTATCTACTCTGTGGGGGTCCTGATCATTAAAGAACAGAGTAATAAAGTATACAGAGAATCAGATCAACTACAGTCTGTAAGTGGAGCTCCTGTATGGTCAGTGGAGCTGATACAGTGGACAGTGAGTGTAGATATAAGGAGGTGGTTTTTAATGTGTGTGTGTGTGTGTGTGTGTGTGTGTGTGTGTGTGTGTGTATGTGTATGTGTATATATATATATATATATATATATATAAGCTTAATAAAGAAAAGAAACAAAGGTAATCTGTACAAACACCATCGATTTTATTCAGTAGCCCAGCAGTGCTGCTGTCGTACAGTCCTGGTGATGAAGTCTGAGAGTGACTAACAGTCATGGCCCTGTTTACGTCCCACCCTTAAACAATCCATCACTGGACGACTTTTACTCGTCAGTGTTCCTGTACGTGTAATCGAGGTGAGCTGATGATACGTCCTTCTAACGTCCAGCCAATACAAAACAAACCTGGACTCACTGTTACAGCGGAGAGTCTTTCTGCACCCAAACGTGAACATCGACCATGTTTAGCAGGAAATAATAAACACCCCCCCAAAAGAGATATAAAACAAATTAAAAAGTTCAGCTGTAGGAAAAGAGGCACAAGACTTTACAGCCCAAAAACTGAGCCAGCCTCCGTCAGCTGCCTCACTCTGCGGCTCCATCCACAGAAGCCTCCACTGAGGAAGATGTGGAACTGCTCCCTTCGCTTCATCATCTTCCACCTGTGAAGACAAGAGGGAAAAAAAATAGGTCATATTTACAGAAGCATGTAGTTCATTTGTCTTAAATTAGTTATTAATTAATATTAAAGTACAATTAAGCCCTCAGACTGCTTGTTTTGACCGTGGTGGGCAATATATTGACACCAATTATTATTGTGATAGCTTTCATTACGATATGCATCACACAAGCTTCTGTATATATTGTCATTTGATGTACTTATTTATTTATTTATTTATTTACTTACTGAATGAGGCACTGGTTATTTTCATCCATTCAAACAAATAGTGAAGCATATTGTGTATTATGAAAGGCTTCTATAGTATCAAGATATTCTATTTTTGCTATATCGTCCACCTTTACTGTGCCTTTAAGACTGTCTGATTGTCAAAGTGATGGACCACGGTGGGTGGTGCCACTGCCTCACAGCTACGAAGGACCAGCGTCCTTTCACCTGGGTTAGTATAGTGGGTTACACCGCTGCCCTCTGTGCAGTAGACTGGGGTTCGATCCCCTAACTGGGTAAACACATAACACTATACTAACCTCCTAACACCACAAGAGACCATATTTATTTATTTAATATATATATATATATATATATATATATATATACATATATATATATATATATATATATATATATATATACACACACACACACGGGTGTAAGAAAACATTGAAATATCAAATATCGTGATATGTTTCGTAATACCCTATTGATTCTCAAATACACAACATGGATACACAGATTCCTGGCAGACAGTGAATCATTGTGTGTTGTGTTTTTAATATCTGACCACTAGATGGCAGTGTTGTAATCCATTTTCAGCTCCACTCCAACATTAACAAGCAGCACAAGGGCGCAGTGCTACTGTAAGCATCAGCAAACCTGTTCATATAGTGATATGTTTTAATTAGAGACTAAAGGATCGATCGGCTATGTAACGGTATTGTCAGATTTTTAATCAAATTATGTGATCGGCTGATATTTCTCCAATTTAGCCGATCCCGAGAGCCGATCGATGACGTTAAACCAATGAGCCTAATTTGTGTATTTCCAGCTAGCGTTTCATTCAGGAAGAGGAGCCCTCCTTGAAACCCCCTCTGGCCAGCTTTGACACACTGACTAAAGCAGCGGCCTCGCGAGAACAGTATACGTCATCCGTCAGTTGTGACTGTATTTATTTAATTCGATTTTTTTAATTTTAAGGGTCTAAATTGAATGATTGCAGTATTGGGGGATATTTGTTTGATTTACTTTGTTTATTTACTGTTAACTTTGTTAAAAATAATATGCAGTTTCATGACGTGCTTGCACTAATAACTATATGTAGCCCTGCCGTGGCCCTCGATCGGTATCGGCTATTGGCCGATCACGCTGAAAGATGATTGGCGATCGGAATCAGCCTCAAAAAAACTGATCAATCCATCAGTTTTAATAGTAGCATTTGAAAAATCACAGTATATCACCTTGCTTGCAATATATCGTGATATATTGAATCGTGACTGCTGTATCATGATACGTATTTTATCGCCAGGTTCATATATATATATATATATATATATATATATATATATATATATATATATATATATATATATTACACACAGTTTGCAAGTCTACTGTAAAACACTTCATGTTATTATTAAACACCTGAATTATTATTATTTTTATGACACAACAACACACTCATGACGAACACACCAGAGAACAAAGCGCGACCCAGAAAATTTCATGCTCGAGTCATCGCCGAGAGCTGAACGCGTTCCACACCTGTTTGTGTTTTCACGGCTCTAACACACTTGATTGAACTCGTCAGGTAATAATCACGTTGCTGATGAGCTGAACGAGGCGAGATGGAGGTGGAAAATGAGGAAGTGAGCAGCGTGCGGGGAGCGAGAGAGAAAACAGTCGGAACGCTTTTCTCCTCACAGCAGCTCCACTCCACCAGAGTCTACCAACCAACCCAGGCCAGCTGTTAGAACTGGGTTAACTGAACCGTCTCTCACCTCTGAATCCACGACCGCCTCCTCCTCCTCTTCCTCCTCTGAACCCTCCTCCTCTACCACCGCCGAATCCTCCTCCGAACCCACCTCCACGACCTCCGCCACCTCTTCCTCCACGGAAACCACCTGCAGGTAGAACACGACTAATTAGTGTCTTGCTTTTACGTCGAGAGATTTAAACTTTAAACACAATGAAAATATAATCAACGTCCAATACTTTTATATTTATGTTCATATCAATCAACGTAAACACACAAACTACAAATGTTGGTGATGATAAAGGAATGAAGGGATGAGGGAACAGTGTTGATGATAAAGGAATGAAGAGATGAAGGAACAGTGTTGATAATAAAGGAATGAAGAGATGAAGGAACAGTGTTGGTGATGATAAAGGAATGAAGGGATGAGGGAACAGTGTTGGTAATAAAGGAATGAAGAGATGAAGGAACAGTGTTGGTGATGATAAAGGAATGAAGAGATGAAGGAACAGTGTTGGTAATAAAGGAATGAAGAGATGAAGGAACAGTGTTGGTGATGATGATAAAGGAATGAAGAGATGAAGGAACAGTGTTGGTAATAAAGGAATGAAGAGATGAAGGAACAGTGTTGGTGATGATAAAGGAATGAAGGGATGAAGGAACAGTGTTGGTGATGATAAAGGAATGAAGGGATGAAGGAACAGTGTTGGTGATGATATAGGAATGAAGGGATGAAGGAACAGTGTTGGTGATGATAAAGGAATGAAGGGATGAAGAAACAGTGATGGTGATGATAAAGGAATGAAGGGATGAAGGAAGTGTTGGTGATAAAAGAATGAAGTGATGAAGGAACAGTGTTGGTGATGATAAAGGAATGAAGGGATGAAGGAACAGTGTTGATAATAAAGGAATGAAGGGATGAAGGAACAGTGTTGATAATAAAGGAATGAAGGGATGAAGGAACAGTGTTGATAATAAAGGAATGAAGGGATGAAGGAAGTGTTGGTGATGATGATAAAAGAATGAAGGGATGAAGGATCAGTGTTGGTGATGATAAAGGAATGAAGGGATGAAGGAAGTGTTGGTGATGATAAAGGAATGAAGGGATGAAGGAACAGTGTTGATAATAAAGGGATGAAGGAACAGTGTTGATAATAAAGGAATGAAGGGATGAAGGAAGTGTTGGTGATGATGATAAAAGAATGAAGGGATGAAGGAACAGTGTTGGTGACGCTAAAGGAGTGAAGGGATGAAGGATCAGTGTTGGTGACGCTAAAGGAATGAAGGGATGAAGGAACAGTGATGGTGATGATAAAGGAGTGAAGGGATGAAGGATCAGTGTTGGTGACGCTAAAGGAATGAAGGGATGAAGGAACAGTGATGGTGACGATAAAGGAATGAAGGAACAGTGTTGGTGGTGATAAAGGAATGAAGGGATGAAGGATCAGTGTTGGTGACGCTAAAGGAATGAAGGGATGAAGGAACAGTGATGGTGACGATAAAGGAATGAAGGAACAGTGTTGGTGGTGATAAAGGAATGAAGGGATGAAGGATCAGTGTTGGTGATGAAGGGATGAAGGTTTATCTTGGTATCTTTTGGTGACGCTGGTCAGTTTTAACTCTGAATCTGAAACTGGTTTGAGTGGGCGGGGCCAGAGAGACATCAGTGCTGTGATTGGTTGGGGGAATGATGACATAAGCATGACCCAGGATTAGGACTACCCAGTTTACATGGAGAGGAGAGAACTATGGTGGAATAAATTAATTAATTAAAAAAAAAAAAAGAGTAAATAAATAAAAAAAAAATTATATATATATTAACTAATTACCACAGATTTAGGTTCCCAAGCATATTATAAACCAAATATCCTTCCAAGTCAACACCAGAACTGTAAGAGAGCTGGTCAGCAGTGTCGGTGAACCGGTGGAACCGAGGCTTCTGAAAGTCGAAGCTCAGCACTTGGTCCATCATTGTTCTAGCAAGCGTGTAAATACACAGAGAGCACCAAACAAGCTCAGAGTGTTTGGACAACCTGCAGCCACACGTCCCATAAGAAGTTCTTCATGTTTCTGTAGTGTTTTAATGACTCTCTGGAGTGGACGTTTGAGCTCTTACCTCCTCGTCCTCCGCCTCTGCCACCTCCTCTACCTCCGCGTGGGGGGCCCTTTTCTCCTGGGGGTCTCGGGAGGAACCTCTGGAGCGGCAACAGCTTCATGGGGTCGATGTAGAACTGAGGCACACGGCAAAGAAGACAGTTCCAATGATTCAGTACAACACCTCCTCAGCCGGCTGTGTCGGACTGGGTTCCTCTCAGACCACAGCTCCGCAGAGTTCAGCCATCGGCCACATGAAGGTTTCAAGGGGGCGGTTGGAAAGGAGGGGGTCTCTTAGTAACTCACTGCTATACTGGACAACATGGACTAATCTAAAATGTATCAAAATATCCAGTTACGTTTACACATCACTGAGAATTTGGGATCTGGGATCAGTCAGTAATATAGAACTGGCTGGAATATCTGATATGAGATTTTACACCAGAGAGGAACTTGTTTATAGATCACTGTAACTGATCTGTTACAAACATATTTCTAAAAAGCTTATTAAACACGTACCTTCTGCAGTTTCTTGAACGATGATGCCTTCATGTTTTCAGAGAGCTTGACTGAAAAGTACTGCAGTGATTGTTAAGGATTATACAGGAAATTCAGAAATATATATTTATAATTTATTTATATTTATATATTATATATAAAAATATAGGTTATTCGGCGACTTGGATTCACCTCCATGTAGAGGTTTTTGTTGGCGATCTGCAAAAAACAGTCTCCAACTGAACATCAGGTTAAAGTCGTGTAGTGTGAACAAGAACAAAAACCTTCTTTACTTTCAATGCAAGTCAATGGAACCAGAAGTCTTTCCAGCCTAATTTGGAGCACTTCTACTGGTCCATTAACCAAGAGAGTTTTCCAATGACTCTGTATTCTGTATTTGCTGTGAGGATTTGATTGCGCCCAGCTTTTCACCAGAGCATCATGGAGGTCAAGTGCTGATGTTGGATGATCATCACTCACTCCAAACGTACTGAACGGAGCTCCATCACTCCAGAAAATATATATCTCCATTTTTGGTGATTTTTAATTTTCTACATCATTCGAACACGACAGCTGCTCCTTACAGTGTGTGAAAACTTCATGATGAATGGACCAATAGAAACGCTCCAAAATAGCCCTGATAAAATTCTGGTTCCATTGACTCGCATTTGAAGTGAAGACGGTTTTTGTCCTCTCGTGAAAAGCTGACATTTTGGAGACGCTACATCCTCCTGTCCTGTTCCACCTCACGTAACCTCTCAACACTACCAACCTTCTGTTCTGCTGATCGTCCGTCTCAAAGACGAGCGAGTAATAAAGGATACAAAGTCTCGTAGCTGCCCGAAGATCTCGTCGACCTTCCCGATCTGCTCCTTGTTCTCCAGATACACGGGAGCGTTGAAATACGGCACCTTGTTCTCCTCCGTCACACATCTACACACGATGTCGTCCTCACAGGGGTGCATGAACTCTCCCAGCGCTGAGGGCCACAAACAGATCAGCATGTGTTTATATATATATACCAGTGAAGGTTCTGACCAGGTCTGCACGACACGAGTTTCCACTCGATTTAAAACTCTATTCACAAAGAAAATTAACTCAGAACAGCACACAGGCTGCTTAGGCTGGGCTACTGAGTTTTTCAAAATAAAAGTCCTAGACCAACTAATACCATAGCACAGTCAACCAAAAGCACCCAACATTATTTTTAAACTAAATACAATGTGGAATTTAACAAGCTAACAAAAATAAATAAATAAATAAATAAATAAATAAATAAATAAATAAATACATACAATTTAACATTTGTTTTTGTATTTCATTTAGTTTTAGTGTGTATTTAGCTATTGTTTAAAGGAAAGCTTGTGTAGAACTTTTGTGTATACATAAAAAAGTGTGTACTTGTATCATATCCAGCCAAAAACACTTGAATACTAATTCATTACTGTTTATATCATGATACTCGTCAATGTCATGCAGCCTTCGTCCTGACCACTGAAGAACAGAGAAACAGATGAACTACAGTCTGTAAGTGTAGAACTAGGGCTGCACCTAAAGATTAATTTCATAACCGATTAATCTAACGATTATTTTTTCCGATTAGTCGATTCATCTAATGTGCATGATATATATATAAATATATATATATAAATGTATGTGTGTGTATTAAAAGGTTAAGAGTCTACATTCTGACTTGACGTAACCTACACGCCTCACGCACAAGAACTCAGACAGTTTGTGGACTACATATTTTGGTAGAGTCGTTTGAGAACCAGCGTGTGAACCTACGTGTTTTTAAAGCTCCCGCGGTATCTAGAACACTATTACGCTGCATTTACACTGCTCTGTTGCGTCGATGCACTGCGATGTGTCCCATTCATTTTCAATGGGAAGCATTGGTTGCATCAGATGCGGCCGCGCGGTGCATCATGGGTCCGACGCGTCAAGTTCAGGGGGTGTGATGCGATAAAAAGTTTAGTCGAGACTTGATGCAAATGAATCCGGCAGACGCAATGAGTCTATCCAATAAGAAGAGGGCGGGTGGTCACGCGATAAGTGTCCTCAACGTATGAAATATTAGTTCCATATTCAGAACTAAATTAAAACACCCTCTTTTATATTTACATCTGATTCAAGTATATAAAGTGATGTAAATATGGTATGAAATAGCAAATGTTGAACACGAGCATTAATCACCGCTGCCCCGTCACCCCTGGAAACGCACATTCCTGATTCCATTGGACGAGGCAGGGAACAGCCTTGTTACGCCCACATGCGGCCAGCTGAGCAGTGTGAATCAAGTTTATTTGTCATTTGCACATCCTGTCAGGACATAACATACATTGAAATGTTTGGGGTGAGGCTCAGATACAACTCTACAGCAGGGCAGCATTATATATGTAAAAACAGTGCGAACATACAATAAATAGACAATATTAAAGTAAAAATAAGTTAGAATATATACATTTAGTATTAACTGAAATAAATAAAGGACTATACAAAACATACACAAGATATATACATAAGATATACAGGCGGACATATGTGAAAAACTTTGCATTGGCAGGTTATCTAAGAAGAAATATCTATTTAAAGTGACTTGTGATATTGTCCAAAGCAGCGATATCAGAATAAATAATATAAAAGTGTAACATAATGTAATATAGCAATATAGCAGTGGCTGAGTGAACGGTATTGGGGTCTCTCAGCCTCACAGTTGGTTCAGGAGCCTGACAGCCTGTGGGTAGAAGCTGTTCAGTAGTTTTTTTTTGCCGATCATATTGAATAATCCCAGATGCGACATGTACAAAAACACTAAGAAACATGACAATAAAACACAAAAAGCTGTAAAGTTTACCCAGAGCTCTCACCAGTGCGGCCACTCTGCGGCGCACCGGAACCGGAATTTGTGTAGCGTTAGGTTCTACACTGGACGATTAAGAAACGGTTAGCAATGCGTAGTCTAGTGACTCTACTGAAAGAAACATGCTGAAGACTCATTTATGTTCAACGTTAAATACTGATATACACGGAACCCTCTGTCTGTACCGCTGGAGACCGTGGGGGGCAGAGCAAGACACGACCACTTCCACACGGACACGACGAAGAAGAAACAGTGGGACTTTCTGAAGAGGTGTACGTTCATTAGGTCTTTCTTTATCGTTTTTTACTTAGTTTTTTAAGTAAATAAAGAACTACAAGCTCATCCACCACCGCCAAGATTGATTAACTCCAACTGGACGTGTTGCTCGGCAACCATGTGAACGGAGGTGACGCAGGGAAGTGTGAGGGCAGTGACGCTATATCGCTTCGAACGCACGCGGACGGAGAATAAACCAGACTTTGAATGTTATTATTTGATAAAATCTGTGTTTCTGTGTGAAACACTACCACAACTTTAGATACACACAGATAAACCCATGCTATCAGTGGGCGTGGCCATCTTTGCGACGCATCGATGCACGTTTTGCTAATCAATGTAATTTCGTGATCGATTCCATTGATTATGTCGACGTGTTGCCCCAGCCCTACGTAGAACTACAAACTGCTCCTATACGGTAAACGGTAATCGAGTCCAAAAGTAATTATTCATCTCTTCCAAACAGCATTCTTACCCACAACGTATTCTGGGGGACCAAAATCCTGCTGTCTGTTGAAGCCCCCTCTGCCTCCCCCTCGTCCACCTCCTCGTCCACCTCCGCCTCCTCTCCAACCGCCGCCTCCTCCTCCACCACCACCTCCCCTCCAACCTCCTCCACCACCACGGCCTCCTCGTCCACCGCCTCCACGGAAAGACATACTCAGAGTTTAAACCTGGTAAACAGAGGAGAAAGCAAAGCACTCGGTCAGACTCTCCAGTTACTGGAACTCTCCTGAACTGAGACGCTCGCTGTAGAGAACTTAAACTGCCACAGTATTTATTATTAACGGAGCAACATGATGACACTTTATAATGTTATGACTTTTCTGAGTATGTGGCCAGAGCAGAACTCATATCCACTGCTTGTACATCCACAATGGCAACTTTACAGGACATGACAAACACCTTCTTTACTTATAATGTAAGTCAATGGAACCAGAAAGATTCCCAAGCTATTTTGGAGCATTTCTATTGGTCCATTCATCATAAAACATTGTAAACAGCAGCTATTGTGTTTAAACGATGTAGATAAATAAAAATAGACAAAATTATATATAAATTTTGGAAACACTGACCAGTCTGTTTTAATCAATTTATTTTGATCTACTTATGGCGGAGGGATACATACAGTCAAACTAGTCCCTACAGAAAATGTATTAAATTTACTTTTTTAACTATTTTACCAGCAAAATTTATTCCATATAAACTCAGAAGACACATGTAGGTTCACATGTGATTTTGACAGTAAATAAAATGTCCACATTTGTTTTGAACACATCGTGACGCCTGGTTACCTTCACCACCACAGTAAAGAAAAGTCTCTTTAACTCCCTTTTAATCTTTTCTCAGTCGCGCTGAAAACGTTTTAGCTCCCAGAATAAAACTGAACGTGTCTTCTATGAACATTTAATTAGAAAAAGAACTTAAAAGTTCATAAAGAAGTCGCGAAATCTGTCCAGCGCCGCCGTGTGTGCCGGTTTGGTGCTGCATCGAGCTGTATCCCCCGCCACAACCTGCACCCCGAGGACCCTTTGGGCAGCTGTGAAGTCCGCCTGATCTAAAAATTTAAACCACCCTTCCTCGTGTTATCGAGACCAGATCACCGACTCTTGTATTTAAATAAAAATATGTTTAAATAATGTCTTGTTTTTCTGAGTCCATCTAAACTTCTTAAACGTTATGCGTAATTATAATCTCAACTTCTAACACAACTGTAATCCTTGGACTACACAGCTCACCAGAAAATAATCCACTAACAGTCTAATAGATATTATTTATTAAATAGTTAGAGCTTACAGTCATAGCAGAGCCAGATTTCGTTGCCAATGTGCTTCCACATGTTAACGAAGCGCCGAGAGTCTATAGGGTGCAGGATTAGCCGGGGGTCAGTTTATTGCACTACAGCTAAACCTCAATTCAGACACGAGACACGTACAGAGTAAAAACGTAACTTTAACGCAGAAACGATTCAAATAAAACTGACAAAATTATCGAGAAACGCGTGTTTGTTGTACACTGAGAGAGAAAAAAGCAAAATAAAAGTCCCAGCATTGATTCAGACACCACGTTTTTCAGACCGTTCATCGCATCTACATTGATTCCCCACCGCCGTGATACTCACACGAAGCCGGAGAAGCTCCAGACGAAGCTGTGTGTGGCTGGAACTCTGAGAAATGGTGTAAATATTGGGGTGAAATGAGTAAATAAAGCCGAACTGAACTCTCCGAGCCGCGCTGCTCCTCTCCGCACAGTCACACGTGGGGATCGCCGCTGCCGTAAAGGAACGCAGAGTGGCGTAAAAAAGCATGCGCTGAGAACATACCGGTGGTCGACAGGGGGCGCTAAAGGACCGAGTTTACTTTCTGCTGCGGGTGTAGATAAAGAAAGATGAACAGACTGCACGAGGGGCCGCTAAAACATTGCATAGGTTCAAACGAATTACAGACATATGAGCAGATTTCTTAATGAGAAAAATGACTCTATACATAGTATTTCATTCATTCATTCATTCATTCGCTTATTCATTCATTCATTCACTTGTTCATTTACTTGTTTACTTGAAATGGTCAATCACACTTGTATCAATAAGAAAATAAACCTTGACTTTTTTACATAGTGTTTCATTTATTCATTCATGTATTCATTCATACTTGCACTCATTCATTCATGCATTCATTCATTCTCTTATTTACTTTCTGTATGAATGAGAAAAATTAAATTGGACTTTTTTACATAGTATTTCATTGATTCATTGATTAATGAATTCATTCATTCATTAATGCATTCATGCATTCATTCATTTATGCATTCATATGACTTTTTTACATGGTAATTCATTCACTCATTCATTTATGCATTCATTCATTTGTGCATTCATTCATTCACTTATTTACTTTCTGTGGTCAATCAAACCTGTATCAATGAGAAATTGACCAACATTGACGTTTTTACATAGTATTTCATTTATTCATTCATTCATATATTCATTCTTGCACTCATTCGTTTGTGCATTCATTCATGCTTTCATTTATACATTCACTTATTTATTAATTCATTCGTGCATTCATTCATGTTTTCATTTATACATTTACTCATTTATTCATGTTTTCATTTATACATTCACTTATTTGTTCATGCATTCATGCATTAATTCATGCATATACTCATTCATTCATTAAGTCTTTCACTAACTTGCTATCAGTCCTGTATTAATGGAGAAAACAAACTTTGACTTTTTTTACATAGTATTTCATTCATTCATTCTTGCATCCATTAATCTGTGCATTAATTCAATTATATGTCCATTCATTCATTCATTCATTCATTCATTCATTCATTCATTTATTCATTCATTCATTCATTCATTCATTCACTCATTCATTCATTCATTCCTTTACTTTCTTATATGTTATGGTCAATCAGACCTGTATCAATGAGAAAATCGAACTTAGACTTTTTTTACACAGTATTTCATTCATTCATTCGTGCATCCGCTCATTCATTAATTTATTCATTCATGCATTCATTTGTGCATTCATTCATTCATGCATATTCATTAACTTTTTTACATGCTATGGTCAAGCACATCCTTATGTTCTATTATGTTCTATTGATTAACCCTTTGATGCACAAGCTAAGCAAACCCCTTCTAAACACAGCATGACTCAAACTTCACCCGTATTCATTTCCTATGTTACTGTATGTACTGCTGAGTATCTCTTTAGTAAGTCTACTGAAATCAGTTCATTTCATTACTTAATGTCCAAGTGTTCATTAAAAATCTAGTTTTTGATAAATCATTATTTTAATTCTTATTTATTTACTTCATGAACAAAAACAGTGTTTGTAAATATGTTCCTGACTGTAAATGTTCACAAATGTCAACAGTTCCCATCAAACTCCATAATGAACACATAAGGGTTAATTCTGAATCATGTTGTGGGCTGTGAGAACATGAACTTTTAAAACATGACCTTTTATTTAAAAAGTAATAATAATAAAACTGAAATCAGGATTTGTGATGATCAGAAACAAGCACACTGAGGAATTCATGGAAGCTTGAAGGACGAAATTAATTTATTAAAAGGACACAGTGTTACAACCTCTGGTCCTAATGGCCTTTTTTTAAAGTCTGTTGGTGGCCATGGGTTTTTTTTTCTAAGTGCATTGTGTGCAGTTCCATGATTGACCACTAGAGGTCGCCTTCATGAATAAAAGATCATCAAGCAGACATCTTGACTAGTAATGGTGAGATGAAGCCTTTGGAAGCGTTAAAGCTTTCCCTTCAGCTGGTTAAAAAAAAAGTTTATTACTCGAAGCTTCATGTGCACCCGAACCCCCTGCTGGTCAAAACTTTTATCATCATTTCAACTATTTGCGATGGCCTCTTGCAACGTTGTCAGGATGGTGACAAGTACATATAAACACCTTAATTTCATTTTCTTTGGTTAATTCATTTGTTTATCTGATCTGTGTTTAATTGTGTGGGTCTGTTAATTAAAAAATAACTGTCAGTCTGATTTCAGTCAGTAAATAAATCCAATAGTATGTGAGATACTGATGTTAAAACTGGTGCAGTGGTTTTAAGAGATGGGACAGTGATGGTGATTTGATGGTGACTTTGATTTTTATTAAGAAACCATAAATAACGCCAATACTCAAACCACGTCCTGAACCAGCGAGGCTTCAGACGTCATCAGTGACATCACTCGCCTGTAACGAAGCAAGCCTCCATACTTCATAAACGACTTCCTGGATTTCTCCACACAAGTTCCGAAGCATCGGTATCATTTGCCCATCACTGATCTTGAGGAGACGTTCAGGGTTCTCTCCTCCACCTGACCTGGAACAACTCCTGCCCAGACCAGCCCGGCGCTCTCCACTACATCTGTACATTTAGCTACAGCTTTGTTAGACTCTGTAAGATCTCTGTTGGACGTAGGGGACGGGTGTCTTTTGTTTATCTACCCTTTCTCCTGTTTTGTGGTAGGTAGTTAGGGGTAGTTAGGGGGGTTAGGGGTAGTTTGGTGTATTTTGTTTGCTTTGTTTTCAGTTGTTTTGTTTGTTATTTTGGCGTTCGCCGTCCCTGAAGCCAGTGTCCCGTCCGTGCTGGTCCAGTCTCTTGTCATTTCAAGGCTCGACTACTGCAACTCGCTCCTGGCTGGTCTTCCTCTGCAGGCCATCAGAACCTTCAACTGATCCAGAATGCAGCAGCAAAGCTCGTCTTCAACCTTAACAGGTACACTCATATCACTCCACTGCTGCACTCCCTTCACTGGCTTCCAGTAGCTGCTCGCATTCAGTTTAAAGTTCTGATGCCTACAAAGCCAAGAATGGACCAGCTCCTCCTGACCTTATAGCAATGGTCAAAAGTCGAACCGCACCTCGAGCCCTTCGCGCTTCAATGACTGCTCGGTTTGTTCCGCCATCGCTCAAGATTCATGGAAGACACACGACAAGACGCTTCTCTGTTCTGGATCCCAGATGGTGGAACGAACTTCCACTGGTTGTCCGAACAGCGAACTCTCTCGCCGTCTTCAAACGCAGACTGAAGACCACCATCTCTTTGTAAAGCACTTATAAACACTGATCTACTAAACTACTGGTATAAACTGTAATTGCACTTTATCTTCTAGGAACTCTGGAGAAGTACTGCACTTGTACTGTATGTAGTCTTGTATTTGTTCTCTTCTCTGTAGGTGTTCCAGTCTTGCTAGGTATTGAATTGTCAGTTTTCTAGGTATCAGCACTGATACTGTGTTTAGGGCAGTGTTTGAGTATAAGAGTAGTTTGGACTTAAACCTGTTTGTACTAGATAGAGATTCATACTCTGTCGCTCTGGATAAGAGCGTCTGCTAAATGCCGTAAATGTAAATGTCCCATCTATCACTCACTCTAGAACCCACTCTCCATTCTGTTACGGCCTGCCCCTAGTCGCAACAACAAAAAATAAAATCTTAGTCGGGTCACTTTTGAGCCAGCTTGTGCATCAAAGGGTTAAATAATAAGATTCTATGGCATCCAGTGAAGGTGTGATGTGAGATGACGATGTGTCAGTGCACATCATTTGTATGATATAGGACTATAGGGGTGAAGACCTGAGCTGATGTATTGAATGTGTATGACCTGTACTGAACTGTACTGCTGTTAATAATACATTAGTTCAATACAATCAGTCATATGTTCAAGGACACAAGCTTTTTCACACATAATGAGAGAGAATTGTGAGAAAGCAGCTATTATTTTGATATATGGAACTTCCACTTCTGCAACGTGGCTTAAATATTGCATATGAGGTCGTCTGGCTGATCTGTTTCTCAAGTATCTCTTCTGTTTTATGGGACTTTGATAAAATCACATAAGAAAATATGACTCGTGCTTGTGCATTCGTTTCCCTGGGAGTGAATTTTCATAGAAAGAACACATGCATGTTGCTCCCTGTGTCATAAAAGTTGGGGTGCACACGCAGAAGAATACCCGGTGGTTCATATATCACTGCTGTCCAATGAAAAACATGTATTCTATATCATTTGAGCTCAGCAACCGTCGTCCTCAACACTGTGTAGAAAGCTCATCATGACTGGATCAATAGACCTGCTCAGTGACTGCTGGGAGTCAGACCTCTTTACATTGACTTACATTATAAACATTGTTTTTTGGCCTCTTCTGTAAAGCTACTATTTTGGAAATACATATTTTTCATACAAAGATTGTCAACAAACCTATAAACCAGCAACAAAACAGGCGATTATTTCTTTCTGCAACCGCAGCCCAACAGCCAAGACGTGTTTAGTCTATTAAAGCAAAATTCCAGGTAGGGGGCAGAAACGTAGGCATCAATACATCTGCTGTAAACATGCTTACTTGCCTCAGCAACATGATTCCCCGGTTAAAAGATTAGCAGATCCTGTTAGAAGGACTTTCAAGACATTGTTGTTGATCCAATTTATTACATTTAATAACAATTAACCGTATTCATATGTCCTAAAGCCACTGAGGTGTAAAGCTGTGTATGACCAGTGTGGCTATGTAAGTTGACTCTGTGTTCAGTGATGATATGGCCAAGTGGCTACATAAACAATGAAAATAAAAGTGGCCCTAGGATAGAGCCCTGTGGCACATCACAGCAAATGTCATGCTTTCCTGATTTAAACAAGGCTAACAAAGTACTGTTTATCTATCATATATATATATATATATATATATATATATATATATATATATATATATATATATATATATATATATATATATATATATATATATACTGTGATCACAGTGAAATGTTCTTGTTTTAATGGAGTATCTTCTTCCTTAACACAACAATGGACTGACGGGTCTCTAAAGAAAGTTGTTTCTTTCTGGTCATTGTGAGTCGGTCAGCAAGACATCAACTGCTGATGCTTCAGATACTAAACTAACCTAGAATGTTGTTCCCTTTTATACTCACTTATTAGTAGAATGTTTTTCAGCTGTGATCACAATTGAGCAAGAGTGTCCTAACAACCCATTAGTCCAATAACCAATTAGTCCAATTAACTTGAATTGGTGGTCGTACCAGGAGATTTAGACAGAGGACTGAGAATTACTGATAATAGAACTATAAGCAAAATAAGTCTCTATACAAAAATAGACTTTAATACAAACATTTTTATTCTTTATATCTGATACACTTCAATTAATTGTGAAATGAACAATATTGTTTGTGAATTGCATGAAAATTGCATGAAATGAAATTCTAAACTTTTGAGCGGTAGTGTATATATATATATATTCCAGAACATCCTGTGCTATTTTCTTATCAAATCTATTTAACAGTATACAGTGATCAGCTGTATCAAATGCAGCAGTAAGGTGATTTCTGTGCTGTGGCCTTACTCGGGCTAGATTTAGTGCTTCATCTGGTGCTTTATTTGCTTCATCAGTAATTATATTAAGTAAAATGATCTCACTATGAGTCTGTCTCAAATCCTACTGAGCTCCTACATAGGCAGCATTTTACATCATAGTATGCGCTCCCGACATGTAGATTGTCCCAATTCTTACATACCTTAAACATGCTGCCTACTGAGAAACCTTATTTAGACCTGATTTTAAAGAAGAATCGAACGCTTCCTCAGCCACTAAGGCAATCCCATAATGCAACACAGGCTAATCTAGGAGCAGTGAAGTGGTTTTAAAATGTGAGTTATTTTGATTCTCTCTGGAGTTTTAATGTGTTTCTGGTCATATAATCACACAAAACATTATTTTATTATCAACTCTGTAACGAGTCCTTCACCATTTACACTTTTACACTCGAGACATTAGCATTTATGCTAGCGGATTTTTAAGACTCAGGCTATTGGTTTGGATGCCGGCCGGTAGGTTAGCAACCAGCTAAACCACCGGTCACGTGCTGCAGTGGGCGGGAACAAGCCGTGACGCAGTCTCTCTCTAACTAGAGCGTCTCAGTAATCTGTTTTATGAGGAGAGATGAGGAGAGAACACTGCTACTTACACAGCTGCTACCTAGACAGTCTACTTACACACTCACTAGGATTAGAGACACACCCTCTACTGGCAGATCAGTTTCACTTGCTTTAAGAAATATTCACCCTGTAAAGCAGAAGTAATGAGATCACTTTCATACTGTTACAATTGTACCTCTAATCAGTAATGTCAGTTTACCTGTACACAGGTAGGTGAAGGTAGTGTTATAGTTTACCTGTACACAGGTAGGTGAATTTAGTGTTGCAGTTTATCTGTACACAGGTAGGTGAATTTAGTGTTACAGTTTACCTGTACACAGGTAGATGAAGGTAGTATTATAGTTTACCTGTACACAGGTAGGTGAATTTAGTGTTGCAGTTTATCTGTACACAGGTAGGTGAAGGTAGTGTTACAGTTTACCTGTACACAGGTAGATGAAGGTAGTATTATAGTTTACCTGTACACAGGTAAATGAAGGTAGTGTTACGGTCGTACCCAAGGACTCTCATTGGTGTAGTACATAGAGCCTAAGCAGAGAATCAAACCCCAGTCTACAGAATAAAGGGTGGAGGTGTTGCCCACTAGGCTATACTAACCACTAACCCCAACACTGAAGCTAAGCCTTCACTGTCCCCAACATAGTCACTTTACAGGAGAGAACTAAAACATTACTTTCCATGTAAGTCAATGGAACCAGAATTGTATTATTTTGGAGCATTTCTATTGGTCCATTCATCTTAAAGTCTTTACACAATGTAAACGGCGGATGCAACAAAACAAAGACAAAAGTGGAGATTCATGTTTTTCTTTGGACAGAGACGATATAGTACGCTCGGTCAGCTGAGCTTGTGCAGTTTAATCTGTTCTGACTAAAGAACAAAGCTAGTTTTTGGAGTGAAGCTACAAAGGTTTAAAGTTCCTCCCTTGTTTTGTATATCCTCAATAAACTTGGAGTGCTAAAGACCCCCTGGTATTTGGAGGGGTCCCATCTTGGCCGGCTGCTGACTCATTCGGCGCTGATGCTAGCTTCAAAGGCAACAAAATGTTTGATTTAATAGCTCTTCTTCTGGAAAGGCTCCTTTCTAGTTGGGTAATGAGCTGATCCCAAACTTCATAGAGCTCTTACACATCTCTTCTTTTTGGTTTCACTCTGGCCACCAATCTCTCCTGATATGGGGCTATGTTTTCAGATGTATACAGACTCCAGGGCATATATCCTTAACCATAGCTGCATTGGCTATGAAGGACCAACGAGGTGAACCAGAGCTAACGTTCTAGTTAGTTAAGAATACCAAAGACAGGAGATTGTGGGTTTGTGAGTGAAGCAGATAAAGAATTGTTTTTCCTTGAATTTGTTCTGGAGCATCTATTACACCTCTATTTCTAACATTCCCACCCCTGCAGTAAATGAATTTTAAAACATTCAGGGGGTTAAGACGTTAATTAGGAGGTCCTGAAGCCCCCAGGACTGCCTGTATTAACTCTATTTTTTATATGGACCCTCAGAAAATAAGATTGATGGCTGAAGATTATCATTTTATTGCCTTTTTCATACGAGTATGGTCTCATGCTGTTCCGTTCTCATGTAACATGGAATAGTCCATTATAACCATGACTAGAGGGTATGGCTACATTGAAATACAATACACTACAATACAATACAATACAATACAA
Organism: Megaleporinus macrocephalus; assembly: GCA_021613375.1. Classification (NCBI taxonomy): domain Eukaryota; kingdom Metazoa; phylum Chordata; class Actinopteri; order Characiformes; family Anostomidae; genus Megaleporinus; species Megaleporinus macrocephalus. The sequence goes on from CM038713.1 coordinate 42,605,069, forward strand.
TACAATACAATACAATACAATACAATACACTACACTACACTACACTACAATACAATACACTGCAATACAATACAATACAATACAATACAATACAATACAATACACTACACTACACTACAATACACTGCAATACAATACAATACAATACAATACACTATAATACAATACAATATAATACAATACAATACAATACACTATAATACAATACAATACAATACACTATAATACAATACAATACACTACAATACAATACAATACAATACACTATAATACAATACAATACAATACAATACAATACACTATAATACAATACAATACAATACACTACAATACAATACAATACACTACAATACAATACAATACAATACAATACACTATAATACAATACAATACAATACACTACACTACAATACACTACAATACAATACAATACAATACAATACAATACACTACAATACAATACAATACAATACACTATAATACAATACAATACAATACACTACAATACAATACAATACACTACAATACAATACCACTCACTGACCAATAGTGCTTGCAAGAAGGAATTTAACCCATCTATGTGTAACGATGTACAATAGTTATATTAAGTAAATTTTATTGAAATTCCTGCTAAATGGGTTTGGTGCTACTCTCAGGTCAGTCAGGGCATTGCAGCTTATAGACATATAAGTGAATCAGCGGAGCCTCGACAGTAGAATGTAGTGATGGCCAGATGAAGCCTCTTGAAGCGTTAAAGCTTTCCCTCCAGATGGTTCAAGAAAAGGTTCATTACTCGAAGCTTCATGTGAAACCCCCCTGCTGGCCAAAACTTTTATTGTCATTTCAACTATTTGCGATGGCCTCTTGCAAGATTGTCAGCATGGAAACAAGTACAAACATAAAACACCTTCATTTCACTTTCTGTGGTTTATTCATTTGTTTATCTGATCTGTGTTTGATTGTGTGGGTCTGTTAAATAAAAAATAATTGCCAGTATGATTTCAGTCAGTAAATAAACCCAATAGTATGTGAGATATTGATGTTAAAACTGGGACAGTGATTGTGGTTTGATGGTGAGTTACAATTTTTATTAAGAAACAATAAATCACGCCAACACTCGAGCCACATCCCGAACCAGCGAGGCTTCAGACGTCATCAGTGACATCACTCGTCCTTAACGAAGCAAGCCTCGACACGCGCTTCATAAAAGTCTTTCTGGATTTCTCGACACAAGCTCTGAAGCATCGCACTCATTTAAAAAAAGGATGATGGCTGTAAAATTGTATTATTTTTAGCACAGTAACATTATTATTTCTCTAGCGCATTGAAATTGTAGACATTTGTAATACTAAGATTTAACATGGTATTCAAAAAATATGTTCTTTCATCACTATATACGATCACAACATTTTGTAATTGGTAACTCAGTAATTGTGTTAACTCTTCTATTATAAGTGTATACGTCATGTCATTGGTTTATATAAAAATGCTGTGAATTTAGACCAATGTATTGATGGGAGCATGGGCGTGGTAGTGGGGGGAAAAGTGGACCTGACTACCCAGGGCCCGAGTAGGGAGAGGGGCCCATGAAAATCCTGATTTTTTTTTGTTGTTGCTCATGTTCCTCGTGTACTGGCATGGATAGGGGCCCACTGACATTGAGAGTGTACATGGCCCAGAATTAGCTGGGGATTTGAACCAGCAACCTTTTGATCACACGGCTGGTTCCCTAACTTCCAGCCTGATTGCTAAAAAGTGATCACTACAATCCCAAATACCAGCACTTCTACACAGTGGAGTCACATTATTATGACAGCTAATATCCAGAGCCCACCATGTACAGCACAGAGAGACCCAATAAGGTGCTGGTAGGTGGTCACAGTGCACAGACTGCAGTGCATTCACAGCTGCTAGAGGGAGCGTGGAGGAGGATCCGTAGAGCCAACACCACCATCCAGGTGGTCCCGTAACTCATGCTCAATTGGGTTCAAGTCTGGGGAATTAAGGGTCCAAGGGCTCCACTTGGAAGCCAGCTCCTCCAACCAGTGTGGGACGTTTCTAGTCATGTGACGTGTCACATTGTCTTGCTGGAAGATCCCATCCCCAGTGAAGACAGTTAGCATGTATGGTGTACGTGATCTACAAGGATGGATTCAGACCCGAATCACTTGAGAGTGTCGTCCTACATGGGTGAGTGGGTCCAGAGAATGCCATGAAAATAGTCCCCAGGTCATAGCGCTGCCACCTACACATCGCTGCCGGTGAAAATAGAATCGACTGTGTGTTATGTATATGGATTTAGGTTATGTAACATCAGCATGTACAGTGGGCCCTTGACTGCCTATCCTTGCCCATTGCTAAGATGCCCCCCTGACATAAAGCCTGAATAAATGGTTATGTAAAAAATAAACATTTAACTGACTGTGTACCTGTTAGGTTCAGTCTGACTGGAACATATATATATATATATATATATATATATATATATATATATATATATATCATATCATCATAAGACCTGGTAATTAACTCTTGTCCTCTGGAGGTCCCCAAAAGATATTTTAAAAACTAAATAAGCTACCATGTAGAGGACATCCTGGTCTTTCCAATGATGTGTTGGGGTGTGTCATTTACAACAGAAGTTCTGTTTTTAAATATGGCTGCCTCTCAGTAACCACATTTTATGGTAGCGAGGGCAGTAAGCTGTTAAATAACATATATTTATTATGTTACTAAAAACTATAATTGATATGTTTTAGGTACAAAACTGTTGTAGCTAGTTTTCAAAGCATTTTTATTGATATGCACAAATATTTAACTACCTAACAGCATACTTTTTTTATTTCTTACTAAATCTGGTTTTATATGAAATGAAACCTAGATTTTTTATTTTAATCAAAGTAACTGTAAACTTTGGAATAGATTATTATATGTTCCTGTTTATGTTAATATACAGTGCATTTAAGATTTTTTCAGCTACACTCTGAACGCTTCTCATCCTCTGCACTAACCCAAACAAAGGTGTCAAAAGTATTCACAGTCATTACTCAGGTAGAAGTATAGATACTAGGGTTTAAAAATACTTCTGTAGAAGTTGAAGTATCAACTCAAGCTTTTTACTCCAGTAAAAGTGTAAAAGTACTGCTTTCAGAACTACTTAAAGTATAAAAGTAAAAGTAATGTAAGGTGAAAAATATGCCATTAAGGACAAAAGCTTAGACCACACCACAGGGGTCTATAGTGCACTAGCCCACCTCCCCAAAAACCCCATTCTTCTAAAAGTCATAATGACTATAATGTTATATTAAAATGTTGATGTTGATAAATTTGGGATGCGCTAGGCTTCCTGTTTCAGACGTATATACGCCCATTGAACACGAATGTAGTTTAGTACAATGTAAATATATTAAAGAAGCATATCTGTTACTACTGATCATTAACATGTGTTTCATGGAGCAGAAGATATGATCACTAGTTGTCTATAAGTATTGTAATGAAGTCAAATTTCAAAGACATGTTATCAATAATCTTTACTGGAATGTAAATGTACATGAATGGAAACAAGCTGTAAATGAAATAGGAGGAACGAGACTATGTTTTAAGTGTAAGGAGTACATTTTATGTTGAAATTACTGAAATTCTCAAACTTTAATTTATATATATATATATATATATATATATATATATATATATATATATGTGTGTGTGTGTGTGTGTGTGTGTGTGTGTGTGTGCATTTATTATTATTGTTATTATTGGATCCCCTGGTGTCCATGTCATGTAAACAAAGTATCACAACCAGTCCAGGAGCTTCTGAAGTTGTATAACTTGGGGTTCAGTTTTAAATAATCAGAATTGGCCAAGGCCTACTCGTGTGGTCCAGCAGGGGGCAGCAGAGATCTGCTGATGGGAGGCCTGACTTGCTCCTGTTTCTCTCTGGGCTGTTGGGCCAAGCAGCTGCTTTTAAATTGCAGTCAGGGAGAGCTGGACGCCACACAGTGTCCACACATACACACACAGGGGAAGACCGTATCTGTAAATAGCGCTCGGGTTCCTTCCCCTCTCCTGTCTCCTTTCTCTTCCACTTCTTTTTTTTCTGTTTGCTGTTTTCAGTACCCCCCCCCCCCACCCCCCACCGCCCCCCTTAATGCCTCAGGCAACTGTCAGCATCCTGCGTGGGAACATGAGTGTGCTGCACACACACAAAAAGGACAGAGAGATGGAAAACGAGAGAGAGAGAGAGTGAGGGAGAGTGAGAGAGTGAGAGAGTAGGAGAGTCAAGAGGAGTACTGCACTTTGTCTGTTACATTTTATTACTTCACATTTTATATCTCGCGCCGCAGACGCCTTCATTCTCCCCCTTCGCCCTTTTTAGGGGATGGATTCGAACTCCGTGACGGACCCGCACTAAATGGGCCCGTCTGAAGCCGAGGTGCTGCCGAGGAGTGTCCCCGAAGGGCGTGGGTGCGTGTCGTGGGCTGTGGGTGGAATAAGCTCCGACCATCCCGCTGATTACTCAAGTAGAGCGGCGAGAGAAAGGGCCGCTCGGAAAAGTATAGACCAGAAGGTGCGCTTCGAGTGCAGCCAGCCACGTGGACCGTTGCACACTTAACAATTTTCTGAACAAGCTGGTAAGTGGGCAGCATGTGGGATACAAACACATGAAGTATCGGAGCACATTGGAAAATTGGTGCCTCCACGTTGGAGTCAACCGAGCGGTTAACATCTCATCACACATTGGCTAACGTGAGAAAGTGGCGGGGGTCCACTTGGAGGTTCGGCGGCGCTCGGCTCGCGAGGGGCATCGACAAAACCCTTAAACCAACAATATGTTTGTAAATGGTTTACAGATGTTTATTTCTTACACAACACGTCTGGTGCTCTAATGCAGCTAAAGTGACCAATCAATACTCAATATCTACTGTAAACAAATACTCCAACATTTGTGTTCCTACAACACTACCTTCACCTACCTGTGTACAGGTAAACTGGAACACCACCTTCACCTACCTGTGTACAGGTAAACTGTAACACTGACTTCACCTACCTGTGTACAGGTAAACTGGAACACCACCTTCACCTACCTGTGTACAGGTAAACTGGAACACCACCTTCACCTACCTGTGTACAGGTAAACTGTAACACTACCTTCACCTACCTGTGTACAGGTGAACTGGAACACTACCTTCACCTACCTGTGTACAGACAAACTGTAACACTACCTTCACCTACCTGTGTACAGACAAACTGTAACACTACCTTCACCTACCTGTGTACAGGTAAACTGTAACACCACCTTCACCTACCTGTGTACAGGTAAACTGTAACACTACCTTCACCTACCTGTGTACAGGTGAACTGGAACACTACCTTCACCTACCTGTGTACAGGTGAACTGGAACACTACCTTCACCTACCTGTGTACAGGTAAACTGTAACACCACCTTCACCTACCTGTGTACAGGTAAACTAAAACACTACCTTCACCTACCTGTGTACAGGTAAACTGTAACACTACCTTCACCTACCTGTGTACAGGTAAACTGTAACACCACCTTCACCTACCTGTGTACAGGTAAACTAAAACACTACCTTCACCTACCTGTGTACAGGTAAACTGTAACACCACCTTCACCTACCTGTGTACAGGTAAACTAAAACACTACCTTCACCTACCTGTGTACAGGTGAACTGGAACACTACCTTCACCTACCTGTGTACAGGTAAACTGTAACACCACCTTCACCTACCTGTGTACAGGTAAACTAAAACACTACCTTCACCTACCTGTGTACAGGTAAACTGTAACACCACCTTCACCTACCTGTGTACAGGTAAACTGTAACACCACCTTCACCTACCTGTGTAGAGGTAAAAGTACCCGAGCAGCTAGTATAGTTACTAGCAGCTCCATTTAACTATTAAAGCCAATTAAATAATAATGTGGGCGGAGCTTATATATATATATTAAAAAGAAGTTTACTATAAGCTTACTGAGGCCAGACTGCCTCTCCACCACCAGCCAAGAAGAGAGTTGAGGTGAGGCGTCTATGTACTGAGCTAACCGCCACAGCCTTTAAGGCCAGAGCTGTCTCACTGTAAACCAGCCAATCAAAGCAGAGCTTATGAAATTATTCATGAGCCCCACCAAAAAAGGGAAAAAAGCTCTGGGGCCCAAATCATAGGACCTAAACTGGAGTGTAATATTACACCTGTGCACTTTTTCACCCCTAACCAAAGTCACCTTCTGTGTAGAACACGAGAGAGGAACTTCAAATGCTGAGCAAATGCATTTACGGCCCCTATAAAACTAGCAGCGTGTGAGAAATCATGTGAGCAACACGCAATACCCAGAAACCTGGCCAGAACAGACAGTGCTGGGTTCAGTTTAGCAACAACAGTGTGCTGACCACAGTGTGCTGGACAAATGCCTTTACAGATGCAGCTACAGAGCAAAATAATGCACCCTAGTGGTGCGAATGCGACCCAAGATGAAGTGTAACTCTGAAATAAAAGCCTGGGCTGTAGTTCAGACCTGTAAGTTTATTGAGGACATTGTTTTCTCTACAGTACTCGTACAATATTTGCTACAATACTTCAATTCAGTGCAAGTAAAGTCACATATACAGGCTTTGCTATTAGGGAAGTGGTGGTCCCAGTTTATATTAAAGGCTAACGCTGCATTTACACTGCTCCGTCGTGTCAACGGACGTGAACACACTCCCCCTCTTCAGCTGGCTGCATGTGGCCGTAACCAGGGTGTTCCCTGCGTTGTCCAATGCAACCAGGTATGTGCGTTTCCAGGGGTGACGGGGCAGCGGTGATTAATGCTCGTGTTCAACATCGGCTTTTTCATACCATATTTACATCATTTTCTATATTTAAATCAGATGTAAATATAAAAGAGGCTATTTTAATTTAGTTCTGAATATGGAACGAATATTTCATAATTTGAGGACACTCATCGCGTGACCACCCGCCCTTCCTCATTGGATAGACGCATTGCGTTTGCCGGATTCATTTGCATAAAGTTAGTCTCGGCTAAACTTTTCGTCGCATCGCATCCACCGAACTCGACGCGCCGGACCCATGATGCGTCTGACGCAACCAACGCTCCCCATTGAAAATGAATGGGATACATCGCAGCGTGTCGACCCGACGGAGCATTGTAAATGCAGCGTAAGCACCACTTACGGACACTCCTGGTGATTTCACAGGGTTTTAGACTCTGAAAATATATAAACATGACCTAAAATGAAATTTGCTGCTTAATTCACTCTAAAATAGATGATTTTAATTAAATTGATAGAAAAACCCGAGCTCGCTACTTAAATTCCTGAACGCTACCGTGTGACGTCACTGGTGAACAACAGTGAACAGCGTTGCGGTACAACAGCACTATGACTGGCTGGGACTGAGAATGTTCCAGAACTGCTTCTTCAGATTCTGATAATATTTCTGAATTTGAATTAGAAAGAGCTGTAATGTAGAAATAGACCACCATATCACTTAGTCCTGATACTTTTAGACCACCATATCACTTAGTCCTGATACTTTTAGACCACCATATCACTTAGTCCTGATACTTTTAGACCACCATATCACTTAGTCCTGAGATATTTGGTCAAACCACACCCACAACAGCAGCTCATCCTGAGTGTAAACAGTATCTAGCTAAATAACCAACATTATTCATGACAACAGCCTAGCAACCAGCTACACTCAGATATAGAGGTACAGTTATTGTAGTAAATATGATTAAAGTGGAACTCGCTCTCATACGACTCTATAAATCATGACTCAGCTATTTTAGCTTAGCATATCTTAAGCCAGTGAACTTAGCAAGTGAAGCTAATGCTAGCTAACATCAGCTAAAGCAGGCTCAGTAACTGAGCTTACTCAGTTTACCTCCACGTACACGGAGGCTCTTGAACTCCTCTCACTGGTTTTCTACACGCCCATATTGTTGGAACAGCGCCAGACTTAAGATCCAGTTGTCGTGTAAGCCTACGTCCCATAGTGATAATCTTCAGACTGAAATGATCTACAGGTGACGGAGTGAGAGGACGCTCCTTTCCAATGGTTATCATGTCTACAACACAAAAATAACCATTTTAATTATTATCCAAGACCATCAATGAGCCTACACTTGTTTTCTGAGTTCTATATGGAATGTTGATGACAGTAAACCATTTACAATAATATAATAACATAATATAATATACATTTTCTTCTTTTTGATCTTGCAATGGATTTGTAAATATTAGTTTTAGGTCAAAAAATCGTTCTCATGAATGTCTCAGGCTGTGTATTCATAACCATGTTGTGGGAGGGAGCTTTGGAAGGTGAACTTCTGGTTCCATTCACGAACACTGTGAACTAGTTTGATTTTTGACCTTAGAATGGGTTTGAAGATTTCTATTGGTCCATTCATCATGAAACGTTCACACAATGTAAACGTCAGTTCGCGTCTTTCAGGAGCTTTAGGAGGTGGTTATCTGGTTTATTTACCACCATCTGTGAACTTTTCTGATTTTTGACCTTAGAATGGGTTTGTAAATATTAGTTTTAGGTCAAAAAACCTTCTAAACGTTCTCATAAACAATGTTTTAGGCAGCATATCGTCGCTGTCCAATGAAAAACAAGTATCTACAAAATTGCTACTTTACAGAAGAGACCAAAAACTACTTTAAAACTACTTTACTTTCAATGTAAGTCAATGGAACCAGAAGTTTTCCAACCTATTTTGGAGCATTTCTATTGGCCCATTCATCATGAATGGCAGTTTGCGTCTTCAAATGATCTAGAAAACTGAAAAGCGAGCTTTAGAAGGTGGTCGTCTGGTTCCATTCACCACCACTGTGAACTATTCTGATTTTTGACCTTAGAATGGGTTTGTAAATATTCGTTTTAGGTCAAAAAACCTTCTAAACGTTCTCATAAACAATGTCTTAGGCAGCATATCGTCGCTTTCCAATGAAAAACAAGTATCTACAAAATTGCTTCTAATTGCTTTAAAAATATTTTACTTTCAATGTAAGTCAATGGAACCAGAGGTTTTCCAGCCTATTCTGAAGCATTTCTATTGGTCCATTCATCATGAATGGCAGTTTGTACCTTCAAATGATCTAGAAAACTGAAAACGTCTGGGAACTATTCTGATTTTGACCTGAGAATGGGTTTGTAAATAATAGTTTTAGGTCAAAAAACCTTCCAAATGTTCTCATAAACAATGTTTTAGGCAGCAAATTCAAAACCACATGGTGTAATAACCTTCTGTCAGGGAGCTTTAGGAGGTGGACGCCTGGTTCCATTCTCCACCACTGTGAACTACTCTGACTCGGTAAGTTTCTCACCACCAAAACACCAAAACCACTTTACTTACATCACAACCGTGTAATTATGCAGACGTGTTGAGAAATCAGTGGGATTCCTCTGTGGAAGCTGATCTGGCATCAACTATTTGATAAATGACAGTGAGCAGGCACAGCTGAACAAAGATTCTTCAGCCTCGCTGTGTTAACCATCCCAGCAAATATGGACAAACCTACACGAATCCCACATGGGCCCAGCGTGGGCTAGCCCACACTGAGACCGCACCATTATTACAGCATTTGGCCCACAGAGCTGTGAGCTTGGACAAACCCACACAAAACCCTCACTAAGGGCTGAGTTAGGGCTGCCTACACCGGGCCAGTCATTCACCAGTGGACACAATCTCATGGGCCTTGTGCAGGCAGCCCTGTGGAATCCACCCAGGCTTACCTGCTGGGATAGCTGTGATATCATGTGTACGTGAACTCCCCAGCATTAGTGATTCACAACAAGCACTAAACTGCCCTCATTTTGTGTGGTTTCACACCCATCAGTCATAACATTAAAACCACCTCCTTATATCTCCACTCACTGTCCACTGTATCAGCTCCACTGACCATACAGGAGCTCCACTTACAGACTGTAGTTGATCTGATTCTCTGTATACTTTATTACTCTGTTCTTTAATGATCAGGACCCCCACAGGACCACCACAAAGCAGGTACTGTGTGTGGATCAGACACAGCAGTGCTGCTGCTGGAGTGTTTAACCACTGTGTCCACTCACTGTCCACTCTACTAAACACTCCCACTACTTGCTGGTCCACCTTGTAGATGTAAAGTCAGAGACAGTAGCTCATCTGCTGCTGCACAGTTTGTGTTCCTCTAGTTCTTCATCAGTGGACACAGGACGCCGCCTACAGGACACTGCTGTCTGGATAGTTTTGGTTGGTGGACGATTCTCAGTCCAGCAGTGACACTGAGACGTTTAAACACTCCAGCAGCAGCACTGCTGTGTCTGATCCACTGATCCACACCAGCACAACACACACTAACACACCACCACCATGTCAGTTTAACTGCAGTGCTGAGAATGATCCACCTTTCTGCTCTGTGGTGGTCCTGTGGGGGTCCTGACCATTAAAGAACAGGGTGAATGGGGATAAACGATGTATACAGTGAATCAGGTGGACTTCATTCTGTAATTGTTGAGCTGCAAAGTCTATATTAGTCTATACAAAGCTTATTATCTTCATTTGTATACACTTCACGATACACCTTTATAACTGCATAACTGCAGTTATAACTTTATAACTTTATAACTGTTCTGTTGTGATACATCTATAACAGTGAGTACAACAGCAGCAGGTACTCTGTAACACGTGTTGTTAATGTGTAGCTACATAGTTATTAAAGACGCAATATAAAGAGGTAATTATTTTTCTGATATTTATAAACAAGCTCCGTTCTGATTGGCTGTGCCTAATTCAAAGGGCAGCCCAGGCTGAAACACTCCTTATAACTTTAGTGTGAATGGGTGGAGCTAAACTGCTGTAGGTTGAAGTAGATATGCATAGGTGTATGTTTATATGCATGCATAGAAGAATGTTTTGTTGTTCCATATTACTGACTTGTTATATAGTGTTTACATGGACGCTATCTGGACGCTTTCAGGTGTTGAAGATTTTGACACTGGATTGTATGTTGATATACAGCTAGGACCCGCCGGTGGAGCAGCGTGGTGACTTTGGCCCTCAGAGACACTTTGAATAGGCACCAGTGGGCATGTGGCTGCTCCCTGAGGAGCGGAAAGCTGAGTGTGATGGTTTGGCGGGTATATCCAGTGTTCGAGAAGGCCTCATGAGGAGAGGTTAATAGTGGGGCATCTACTGAAAGCGCTACTGCCAGAGGAGCTGAGGCAGCATGTGCGGCGTATTGCGCCGACAAGCCTTAAATCTGTGTCGGAGGAGGACTCGGTGCTCATTCTCGCCACAGTGGTGCTCCAAGGGTAGAGAGCATGGCCCGAAACATGGCGTTTCGTGCTGGCTGGGGCATTTTAAAACCCCTGAGGTGGAGAAACTGGGCACTTTCGGGACTCTGCTAACTGGGACAGCTGATCTTCGAATGGTTAGGTGTGTGGGTTTTGGGGGTGGGTTGGGCTTTACAGGGGTGAGTTGTGTTGGGGGTGGGTTGGGTGGGCTATATAGCATTCTACTTTGGGAGGTGTGGCATAAACAGTGGCTGAGAGTGCCGCATTTGTTGTAGTAAGACTTTTCTTGTGTGGAGTAGTTTGTGTGGGTTTGGCGTCTACCATGTGCAGACGATGTGTTGCTACAGGAGACCCCACCTGTACCAGGTAGTGCTGAGCGACAAGGTTCTCTTGGTCCTTGTTCAATAAAAGAGCAAGCATAATGCCATCGTCTTTGTAAGCTCCACGACTCAGCCAATCGAGAGGTCATTGTCCCCAGAGTTCTAGGTACCTCCGGACACACACCCCTCTCGCACGCACATCACCATAGCAACACAATCACCCACAGCTGACATCCATCAGTGCTAGCGGCAGCAGCTCGTTAGCACTTCCTATATAGCCTAGCCACGTGCTCACCCCAGTGCCTGGCATTGTTTCTCGTTAGAGATACTGTGTGGTTTCAGCACCTACTTGTTGGTGGGTCTCTCCACAGGTCCACCTAGACTTGGCTTCTCCACAGCGGGGTCCCGTCACACTCCCTGGAGCCCAAGAGGATCTGTAGTCTCTCTTACCTCACCTCCACCCGGCTCCACCCGGCTGAGCCTTCTCACAGGCGTCCCCGTGGAGTGAGGTTGGTGAACCAACGGACTTCCGGACTCGTTCCCGGCTGGTCCGATTAATGACTGTTTTTAGTATTACTGGAATATCACCCTCGGTAAGGGTGCTTTCTCTCTGTTCGAGACAGCCACCGGAGAAGCTCTAAGACCACAGCGAGGAGTTATTATTCACTGTTCGAATTGTCCACACAGGGCTGGTTTCTCTCTCTCCTATCTGCAGGACATGAGGTACTGCTCTGGTTTCCCGTGCACAGCCTAGAGACCCAGTGGTGACCCAGCGAGGCAACGAGTCTACATCCACGGTCCTATTCACCATCCAGCCTGCTCCTAGGACCGCATCTCTGCCTGCACCAGGCCCACTGTTCTCATAACTCCTAGACTCTTTGCACTAGCGAGCCTCTGGACTGTTTTTTGTTTATTATTATTGATTGCTCTGATTGAATAAACCTTGCAAATGGATCGTATAACACCTCTTGAGTCTGAATCCTTACAGTCTTCCCTGATGTCACTGTGTTATTATTGGTTTGACAATCAGAAAACCCTGTCTCTCGAATAAAGCAATCGTTTTTTACCTTGTTGGACCTCCAGCCTGCTTGCGCTGGGCTGGGTTTGTGAGAAGATCTGGTGTATCTGATGACGTCCAAGCTGCTCTCGTGACATTAGCTCACATTGGCTCATTTCTGTGTCCTTTGTTTATTTGGTCCGTACCTGAACCAGGCGGTGATTCAGCTGTTTGTCTTAGTGACTCACTGAGTCAGTATGTGTTTCAAACGTGATCGGGGAAAACAAGCGAGCACTGATCTCTGCCTATCACCCACCTGCCAGCAGCGTGGCCGAGTGAAGCCCACACCGTGATGCTCTGTGTGTCTCTGTGTAAGTGCACACTTACCAAAATAAAACAATGTGCTGAGAAGGTAGCCATTCAAGAAGAAACATGAAAGATACCTGAACATCTGAGCACTTATTCAGCACCTCTAGGCAATACGTTAGACTAATGCGCCTAGAGCTATCCCCTTCCACTCCCATAGAAGTCCATTTAAATACATGTTACATCCATACGTCATACACATACGCCTCAGCTGATGAATGATTCACTCACTGTTTGCACCACTGTGAGAACAAGTGACCTCATTAACAGGAAACTGGGGGAACAGGCTGGATTTGTTTGCTATAGTCTCTCCAGTTGTTCATCCATATGTTCTCGCAAGACAAAAGTAACGACCCAATTTCATTCCCAGCAACTGTCACTGCATTATTTAACCCTCTCAAGTCCACAGTGTTGTATGCAACATCATAGCTCACCCTACATAAAATAGTTTTTCAGTAAAAATAGCGTTGTTTTATTAAGGAATAATAAAAACAGCCATCTAATTGGTCCACAAGTCAGGAACACAGCGTCTGATTGGTCTACAAGTCAGGAAGACAGCCTCCAATTGGTCCACGAGTCATGAAGACAGCCTCTGATTGGTCCACGAGTCAGGAAAAAAACTCGGATAGGTCCACAAGTCAGGAGGACAGCCTCTGATTGGTCCAGAAGTCAGGAAGATAGCCTTTGATTGGCCCATAAGTCAAAAACACTGTCTTGGGTTGGTCAACATGTTACAAGCACAGCCTCTAACAGTTCTACAAGTCAGAAACACAGCCTTTGATTGGTTGACAAGTTAGCAACACAGTCTTGATTGATTGACAAGTCAGAAACACAGCCTTTGATTGGTTGACAAGTCAGGAACACAGTCTTGATTGATTGGCAAGTCAGAAAGACAGCCTTTGATTGATTGACAAGTCAGAAACACAGCGTCTGATTGGTCCAAAAGTCAAGAAGACAGCCCCCAATTGGTCCACAAGTCAGGAACACAGCCTTGGGTTGGTCAACGAGTTAGAAGCACAACCTCTGATTGTTCTACCAGTCAGGAACACAGTCTCCGATTGGTCCACAAGTCAGAAACACAGCCTTTGATATGTCTACAGGTCAGAAACGCAGCCTTTGATTGGTCTACAAGTCAGAAACACAGCCTTTGATTGGTTGACAAGTCAGAAACACAGCCTTTAATTCGTTGATAAGTCAGGAACACAGTCTTGATTGGTGGATGAGTCAGAAACACAGCGTCTGATTGGTCCACAAGTCATGAAGACAGCCTCTGACTGTTCTAGCAGTCAGGAACACAGTCTCTGATTGGTCCACCAGTCAGAAACACAGCCTTTGGATGTTCCACAAGTCAGAAACACGGCCTTTGATATGTCTACAGGTCAAAAACACAGCCTTTGATTGGTTGACAAGTCAGGAACCCAGTTTTGATGATAATAAAATGCATAAACCTGAAAAAAACTATATATATTTATATATATATATATATATATATATAGTTTATATGGGGACGATTATTTTAGGTCTCCATTATGAATGGGTTAAAATAAATAAATAAATTTAAGCCACCATTTCATGTTATTATCGATGTGAGGGAGCTTTCAAGGTTTTGAACTCTTCAGATGTCTGGTTCCCATCAGCTCCACTTTGAGCAGGTCAGACTCTCTAGGCTAGTTTCTCTAGAACTAACCATTTCTTACCAAACTAACCTGTATATCATAGTTTATATCTCAACCATGCAGAACATGTTGATAATCAGTGTAGTTTATGCTGTCAGTGAACCCAAATTTTCCTGAATTATCTAGTACTTTGTGTCTCACACTTTCCCAGTTAATACATAAAACTTTTGCTGCAACACTGAAATTTGACTCACACTTCTCAGCATTCCTACTGAAGTCAGCGGTAGTGAAGGAGAGAGCCTGTGGCTGCAGGCAAACAGTACATGACTGAAGTTTTCGAGCTGTAGTTTTGTGTGTAGGTGAGCCGCACCCACTCAGAAATCAATAACGAGACGTATACGGGTTTTAGTTTAGTACAATAAATTGTAAAGCGTATTATTCCATGTATTTAAAACCACTGCCGTTCCTTCAGGCCAGATCACCTTCCAGATTCTCAGTCTGTGAAGTGATAAGGTTGGACACAGAACTTATATATGTTTTATATATCTGCTTTTTGATGATTTTTATTTTTCTATATCATTGAACATGACAGCTACTCTTTATATCCTGTGAAAGTTTCATGATGAAAGGACCAATAGAAACGCTCCAAGCTGACTCTGTGCTAAACGAGCACAGACACTGATATTTTAAAAGCCTTTATCTGATCAATAAGTGTACGTTCACCAGTAAGCACAGCAGATCTGATTAGAACAGATGTAAATAATCATACATACAATACAAAGTAAGATGAATATGTTATTGTGAGAGAAGTAGATCAGATCTTGAGCTCCAGTTTGAAGAACAGGTGTAGTTCCAGATTTCTCCTGGACGCCCCAGACATTGTATGAATGTGTTCAGCTCCTTCAGCAGCAATCTTGATTTAGCTTAATGAAGTACTGAGCAGTCAAAGCAGGTATTAGATGAGAACTGTAAATAATTCTGGGTTGTTTAGGAGAAGCTTGGAAAGGGTTAAATAAGCTCTACTTACTCTATTAATACTGTTTAAATACTTATAAAAATGCTTTTTTAAATATAATTATATTAATAAAGTTTAATATAATAAAGTTCTAAAACTTTTGCACTGTACTATATATTGAATACTGCATGTACTGTATAAGCGACGTCATGTAGGACTGCTTTCACAGAACTAAACAGGGATCGAAATCAGTTTAACCCTGTAAGATATTTGGAAACTTAATCAATGCCTTGATGTTTTTAAGCCTGTGTAATGTTTCTATGTTGATGTCAGATTATAGGATAAAGATTTTCTGGTGGGAGATTCATGATGCAAGACAGTGACAACATTCTGTTTGTGCTTTCTGTTTGTACCGAAAACTAGACCCCTCGGTGTTGTGGTGGAGATGAACTCTCTGAAAAAAACATGTGTAAGAAGAGGTTGGAGCTGTTCTGGACTGAGAGCTACAGCGATGTGGAATGTTGGGTTCTCCAAAGTGAGCCTGAGTTGAGTAGAATCATTTTTCCTGAACTAACTAAGACTTATCATTAAAAAAATATTATCCTGCTATTGGCTTGTTCAGTCATAGATGCAAGGGAGGTGTGAGCATGCAGGGCAGCCATGCTCTGAGTCTGATTAGAGATAGTAAGTTGTTGTGGGTCAGTCTAAGATGTGTACATGTGGTTCTTTATGGTGCACTGATGAGCTGGACTCTATTCTTCTGTACCTGTGCTACACTGGTGTCAGAAGTGGGAGAGAAATGGCATTACCATTAACTACCATGAAATCAAAATAGCAGAGCGGCTGAGAATGGCGAGGAAGGAGCAGCGCAGCGAGGACTTGACGAGGCTCACCAGTGGATCCTGACTGGAGGACGACGAGACAACAGGTGAGGACGCCTGGACGATGGCCTGGTAGCAGTGACCACCGATCAATACTTAATTTTTTTTTTATTATTGGTATGATGATCGCCCAGTATAAACTAGGCTTTACTAAATTCAGTGTATGGGTAGCTGTGGTCACTATACTATATATATGTGACTTCACGTTCATCATGCTGGCAAGTGCTAACATCAACACCAGTGTATATTATTTAACACTGATTAAGGTTAATCTGAATCAATCAAACCCTCCTTATTATTATTTATACAGCATATGTAATGCCAATATATATACAAGGCCTCAAACTAGAGGTCTAACTTCCCGCTTGAGTCCTCTGGGGCCTGCAGGTGCCAAAACAATATCTAATATCTAAATTTCAATGTCAACCCAATGCATGAAAATGACATAACATGCCTAATTGAGCATAACAATGCATAACAGCTAAATAATCAATAAGAAACTAAAAAGTTATTGTAAATAGTTGAGAAGCAGTCAATCACACATGAACTATCACCAAAATTATTGTTTTTTTTTGTTTTTTTCCTTTTATTTGGTTTCCTGCCTTGTACATCAATTCGCACTTCTAATTTAATCTTCAAATACATTCGAATTTACTATTTTCTGTCTGTTATGTGTTATTATTATTATTATTATTATTATTATATTCTCTTCTTTTTTGCATTTTTTATGTGTTCACCATATTTGAGTGTGCTGTGTTCACTTGAAGTGTGATTTTGGAAGTAGTGATCAGATGAATTTTAAACAATTCACGTGTGGTATTATGAACATATTTGACTCCATATAGTCTCATACCCAGAGCTATTATCAGGTAGTCGTTGACTATAAATAGTTTTTTTATACTTTGTTTCTTTTAAACATAATAAATTGAACTGACAGTGGATCAGATTTTATATATATTTTTTAAATAAAGATTGTATTATTATGCTGCAGTGACGTTTCTATCTATTTCCTTTAGAGTTCCCCCTACTCTAAGCAAAAACTATTTAAGTGGTGGCATAGTCTGGTACCTAACCACTAGGTGGCGCTACACTTGGATAAAAGCCTAGAGCCCCACCTGACTATTTCTGTGCGTTTATTATCCTTTTTAAAAATAATAATTGGTACTGTTAAGTAATATACTGATTGGTGCACGTGTGTTATTGTTATTGGGTCCTACACTCTCTAAATTGAGTGGCCTGTGAAGGGGTCCCCTCTCCCCATGATATAGGGGTGGTATAGTCAGTGTTTCATCTTGTGTGAGTGCATAAGTACTGAGTTTTGGGTACTCATTGAACAAATACAACCCTTAATACCAGTAACCTTACTACAGTTCTTATACCTGCTGCCTCGATAGCAGCCCATCTTTCAGTTCTCTCTCTTCATCACATCAGCATCACGTCTAACATCTACTGTGATGTTCTGTTTGTATCTTTATCTCCTGATATCATCTAAACTAGTGCAGCCCAGGCTCCTCACCTCCATCTCCTCCACTCTCTTCATTACTTACCGCCTCCATCTGGATTTGAAATGTCCCCGGAATCGCGTGACTGTTGTTCAGCCCTAAATGGGAATAATGTTTCACCATTAACGATATCGTGTAGTTTGAGCTTTTGCTTGTCTGGGAGATGCCCATTAGTGCCCGAAACACCATTAACGTGTATCATATACAGTCCACCGGGGACAGTTTGTTTGTAACATCAGCTGCTCTTAACTGAGGCAGGTGTAGGATGTTTTCAGCTCATCAGGTAATGTTAAACTGCTGGTGTCAGTCTCTCTGCTGCCGCATGTAGACAGCTATACTCTGTATTTCTTGTAGCAGCCTTCAGTCATCTGGGTTCGCTCGTTATTTCTTTTTTTTTTCTTTTTTTTCAGGCCGCCTGTTTTCCTTTGTGACAGATACGGACTGGAGGGAGTTATGGGTCCACACTTTGGAGGACTGGAAAAAGGCGAATGGAACAAAGAGGCAACGTGAACAAAACAAAACAAAACAAAAAACTCGAAACATAAAAGAATAATCCTGGGGCGTGTTAACCAGGGCTCCTGACTACAACACAAGCCCACAAATCCAAGCCCTTGTTTCTTTTTGTTGTGGCGAAAAGTCCCTCTCTTGACTGTAAACTGTAACTGTTCTGGTTGATGAGCTGTAACTCTCACTCATGTTCAGCAGGCTGAAGGTTCTCCAGAAGGGGGAGCTGTGGAGTAAACTGAAAATAAGAAGGCGACGCAGGGAAATAAACACATCATATTGAAGGTGATGTACGGTCAGTGACACTTCATTGTTACATGGCTATGAATAAAAACATGTGAAGGGCTTAAAGCTTCATCGAGGAGACCCTCAGGTAAGCACTTTGGATGTTTTACTGATTCACAAACGTCACGATACCAGACGCCAGCACGAAAGAGTCACACAGAAAGGTTAACAATGAAGAAAAGGAGCTCCGAGTGCTCAAGTGGCTTAATGGGCATCACTGGAGGAATACTTATTCTATCAGTTCATTTGAAAAAGGACAAGAAAGCAGCAGGGGTGCTCTCCGAGAGGAGCTTGGGAAAGAGACTGAGACTGAGCGCTGAGTGTTCAGGTGATGTAACGGTAAAATTGCGCCGCACTGGGGGTTTGCACAGCTTCAGACTTTCTAAAATAGACTGTTATGTGATGTGTATTTATATGTATATATATACTGTGTGAAAAGCATTTGGAATCATTTTTATTTTATATAAAAATATATATTTACTCAGCAAAACACTTTATTTTTTAAATATTCAAAACGTTTTTATACAGTATGTAGTGCTTTTAGATATATAAGTCACTGACAGTGTTGGAGGAGTTTACTGTGATTGGCTGACTGTGTAGAAGAAGTTTACTATGATTGGATGACTGCGTACTGAATGTTTACTATGATTGGCTGACTGTGTTGGAGGAGTTTACTATGATTGGCTGACTGTGTTGGAGGAGTTTACTATGATTGGATGACTGCGTACTGAATGTTTACTATGATTGGCTGACTGTGTTGGAGGAGTTTACTATGATTGGATGACTGCGTACTGAATGTTTACTATGATTGGCTGACTGTGTTGGAGGAGTTTACTATGATTGGATGACTGCGTACTGAATGTTTACTATGATTGGCTGACTGTGTTGGAGGAGTTTACTATGATTGGATGACTGTGTACTGAATGTTTACTATGATTGGCTGACTGCGTACTGAATGTTTACTATGATTGGCTGACTGTGTTGGAGGAGTTTACTATGATTGGATGACTGTGCAGGTGGAGTTTACCATGATTGGCTGACTGTGTAGAAGAAGTTTACTATGATTGGATGACTGCGGACTGAATGTTTACAATGATTGGCTGACTGTGTATTGGACGTTTTATATGATTGGCTGACTGTGTATTGAATGTTTACTGTGATTGGCTGACTTTGTAAGAGGAGTTGCCTATGATTGACTGACTGTGTATTGAAAGTTTACTATGGTTGTCTGACTGTGTAGGAGGAGTTTACTATGATTGACTGACTGTGTATTGAAAGTTTACTATGGTTGTCTGACTGTGTAGGAGGAGTTTACTATGATTGACTGACTGTGTATTGAAAGTTTACTGTGATTGGTTGACAGCGTAGGAGGAGTTTACTCTGATTGACTGACAGCGTAGGAGGAGTTTACTCTGATTGGCTGAATGTGTATAGAAAGTCAACTGTGATTGGCGGCTGACTGTGTATTGAAAGTATACTATGATTGGCTGACTGTGTACTGAAAGTTTACTGTAATTGGCTGACTATGTATTGAAAGTTTTCTATGATTGGCTGACTGTGTAGAAAGAGTTTACTGTGATTGGCTGACTGTATAGAAAGTGTTTACTGTGATTGGCTGACTGTGTATTGAAAGTTTACTGTGATTGGCTGACTGTGTAGAAAGAGTTTACTGTGATTGGCTGACTGTGTATTGAACATGTACTGTGATTGGCTGACAGTTTACCATGATTGGCTGACTGTGTAATGAATGTTTACTATGATTGGCTGACTGTGTAATGAAAGTTTACTGTAACTGACTAACAGTGTAGTAGGAGTTTACTATGATTGTATGACTGTGTATTGGAAGTTTAAAGTGATTGGCTGACAGTGTAGGAGAAGTTTACTCTGATTGACAGTGTAGGAGGAGTTTACTATGATTGACTGTGTTGGAGGAGTTTACTATGATTTGCTGACAGTGTAGGAGGAGTTTACTATGATTGGCTGACTGTGTATTGAAAGTTTACTGTGATTGGCTGACAGTGTAGGAGGAGTTTACTATGATTGGCTGACAGTGTAGGAGGAGTTTACTCTGATTGACAGTGTTGGAGGAGTTTACTATGATTGGCTGACTGTGTATTGAAAGTTTACTGTGATTGGCTGACAGTGTAGGAGGAGTTTACTATGATTTGCTGACTGTGTATTGAAAGTTTACTGTGATTGGCTGACTGTATAGGGGGAGTTTACTCTGATTGACTGATAGTGTTGGAGAAGTTTAGTGGCCAGTTATTCAACTTCAAAGCCTCCATGTAATGAGAGATTTAGATGTAAACTAGAAACGTTGTGGAGTCAAAAGCACAATGTTAATCTTTCAGACGTAGTGGAGTACTTATTATACTTATACTAAATACTAATATACTAAATATACTGAAGTGCAGTACTCAAATATCTGTGCCTTGTTAGATTTTATTCAGAGCAATTTTAAAGCTTTTCAATCACAAGAAATAAAGCAAATATCCGGAACATCTCTGTGAATTCTTTAGACTGTAGTACTTTGTAAACTTTTCTTTTAGTGAGTCGAACTTCAGCAGATGCTGTAAGAAACTTTCTGCTCAGCTCTATTAAACTCTACTCGCTCTCAAGCAGGCGAGGAATGTCCGTCTCCGTACTTTGCCAGAAAATGGAGCCTCTCCAAGAAATGGAGCCCATTTGTCGTCACCGAATTCAGGCACTTATCACCGTTCAAGGCACGAGCCATGAACCATGCGATTCAATCGCCCCACCACGGAGTGTCCTGCTTTGTGTTCCATCGATTTCCTTGTTGGCTAATCCCTGATTGTCACAATGGTCAGTCAGATTAGGGCTAAAAGAGGCAGCGTGGCCTTTTAGGCTGGTAATGGGGGAAAAAGCCTGTTAATTGCCCCTGACTGCTGAAAGTAAATTAATTATTGATCGCATTCTCCACTCCCTCTTCTGTACTTACATAGCCTTACAAATCCTTTTATCTCCCCCTGGTGTAAGTACATTTCCTCTCTGGCATAATTACGCACGCAGAAAAGCCCACAGACCACTAAGCACCTCATTAGCCCCAAAACTTGTTTGTGAGTTTTTTCCTTTCCTGTTCCTCACTCTCTCTCTCTCTCTCTCTTTTTCTTTCTCTCACTCTCTCTGTTCCTCACTCTCTTTCTCTCTCACTCACTCTTCCTTTCTCACTCTCTTCCTTCCTCTCTCTCTCTGTCGCTCTCTCTCTCACTCTCTCTTTTCACTCTCTTTCTCACTCTCTCCCTTCCTCTCTCTCTCTCTCTGTCGCTCTCTCTCTCTCTCTTTCTCACTCTCTCTCTTTTTCTCTCTCTCACTCTCTCTCTTTCTCTCTCTCTCTTTCTCTCTCTCTCTCTCGCTCTCCATCTTCCTCACTCTCTCCCTTCCTCTCTCTCTCTCTCTCTCACTCTTTCTTTCTCACTCTCTCTCTCTCTGTCGCTCTCTCTCTCACTCTTTTTCACTCCCTCTCTTTCTCTTTCTCTTACTCTTTCTTTCTCACCCTCTCTCTCTCTCTCTGTCACTCTCTCTCTCTCTCTTTCTCTCTCTCTGTTGCTTTCTCTCTCTCTCTTTCTCACTTTCTCTTTCTCACTCTCTCTTTCTGTCTCTCTTTTTTCACTCCCTCTCTTTTTCCCCCTCTCACTCTTTCTGTCTCTCTTTCTTTTTCTTGCTCTCTCTCTCTCTCTCTCTCTCTCTTTCTCTCTCTCTCTCTCTCTCTCTCTCTCTCTCTCTCTCTCTCTCTCCCTCTCTTTATATGCATGGGTGCAGTGAACAGAGAGGAAGTGCCCGGTTCTCATTTTCCCCTCGTCCTCCTCCTGCTCCGGGCTCCTCCGCTATCACTGCTATCCTTCTATTACCTGCCACTTGTGGACAGAAATAAATAAAGAAGGCGGCGAATGAATAAAATTGGGCCGCGAAGTCCGCGGGCTGCATTCTGAGCAGACGATGCTGAATGCGCGGGGCGCGGCACGGACGTCCCGGGCCGCCGTCATTATTCTCCCCATTGATCTCGCCAGCGGCGCTCCAGAAGACGCCTGAAATGAACTATAAACAAAGTACAACAGCGCGTAACAGCATATTTATTCTCACTCGGCGGGCAGCCCGGCCTGTGGATTAGAGGTCTCACCTACAAGAGTGGAGCTGACAGGCACATGTTCCATCCAAAGGAAAGAAGTGTCTCCAATATGACAACTTTACAGGAGAGGACCAGAACTGTCTTCACTTTCAATAGAAGTCAATGGAACCAGAATGTTTGTCTAGGCTAATTTGTGTTTGGTCCAATCAATGTGAAATTTTAACACAATGTAAATCTATATTCTACCTCTCTCTCTCTCTCTGTGTCTCTGTCTCTCTCTTTCTCTCTCTCTCTCTCTCTCTCTCTCTCTCTCTCTCTCTCTCTCTCTCTCTCTCTCTCTTGTCTTCACTCGGAAGACACTAGAGCTGCTAGAAGTGGCCAGAGCTCCATCCCCACTGGCTGATCACCTGTCCCTCCTGTCTGACCTGTTGATGTTCTCCTGCTCACCAGCCTGCATGACTAGAGTTACTACAGTAGAGCCCCAACACCTGCAGCATCTCTCACTCTGACAGAGAACTTATGAGATGGTTCAAACTAGAGGTCAATCAATATGGGTTTTTCTATTCATGCTATTTTCCATGACAACCCTGGGGGCGCCATCTTTGTTTACTTTGTGTTAAAACTTCCGGTGCGCCCGCGGATACGTTGATACTAATTACAAGCAAAACGACAACAAACATATACAATGACTAGCACACTGAACAACAGTGTTACAAACACATGAAGTTACAAAAAGTAACTCACTTCATGCTCTGGGTTTTTATTCTGTTTTATTTAGTTCTGTTAGTCTCGAGTGCTGGAAGCTGAGTAATATCTGGGAAGCTCTGGCTGCTCCGGAGAGACTCTGTGTAACAGTAACATGTTAATGTGTGTATTACACTAGAGCAGTTAGCTTTAGCCCGGAAGCTAAGGAGTAAAACATCTGCTCTGGTTCACGTCTATGGCGGAACTAGAAACGTCGTGACCACCTCATTAAAAACGTCACTGTTATAATAAATAATAATAATATTTTAAATTTATAATGTGCCTTTTTGAAACCCAAAGCGCTACATATAAACATAAAAACACTCCATATAAAAATGTATGTATATAAATTGAATAAAAAATAAAAAAATAAATAAAAATCAATTACAATTAATTAAGTTAATCGAAACAGATGTGTCTTAAGTAACTTTTTAAAAGATACTACTGTAGGAGCGTTTTTTATAGTGTCTGGTAAGACATTCCACAGCCGAGGATCTCTATAAGAAAAAGCTCGCTCCTCCACTGACCTAAGTTCACAGACTGGCTTCTATAGAGTAAGAGTACCAACAGAGTGTAAAGAGCGAGAGGGAGTATAGTACTTTCTCAAATCAACTAGATACCCTGGAGCTGTACCATGCACCACCCTATACATCAGTACAAGAATTTTAAAATCAATACGGGCACGAACGGGGAGCCAGTGCAGTCTTTCCAGTGCTGGAGTGATATGAGCACGAGGAGACGTATGGGTTAAAACTCTGGCAGCACAATTCTGAACATACTGAAGCCTCTGAAGAGATTTTTTAGGTAAACCAGCAAAAAGAGAACTACAGTAGACCAACCTACACGAGATAAAAGCATGAACAAGCTGTTCAGCATCAGAAGGTGATAGATAGGGCCTGAGTCTAGCAATACTTCTAAGATGATAATAAGACACTTTAGTAATATTTTTGATATGGGTATCAAAATTTAGGTGACTATCAAAAGTAACACCCAAATTTCAAACCTGAGAAGAAGGAAGTATCTGCACACCATCTATACTAAGATTAAAATTTGTGATCTTCAGCAGAGAAATAATTTCAGTCTTAGAACAGTTAGAACAGTTCAACTGAAGAAAAATTCTGTTGCATCCAAGCTTTTATTTCATTAATCTGAGATTAACTCTAACGTATGTGTCATATCATCCTTGTTCACTGTTCACTATAAATTATTCATTTTCACTTGTTTAGAACGAAACAGAACGCAAATCAGCCACATGTGTTTTTGTACACAGCGGAATTTGACCTCTGCATTTAACCCATCCGTGCAGTGAAACATCCACATATACACACACTAGGGGGCAGTGAGCACACTTGCCCGGAGCGGTGGGCAGCCCTATCCACGGCGCCTGGGAGCAGTTGGAGGTTAGGTGCCTTGCTCAAGGGCACCTCAGTCGTGGCCTGGGGGATCCCGGGGATCGAACCAGTGACCTTCCAGTCACAAGACCAGATCCCTATCCTTCAGGCCACGACTGCCCTTCATTTGACTTGTTTGCCTGACTTTAAATCGATGCCGTGAAACACTGATATTGGCCGATGTCAATATATTAAAATATGGCAAATATCGGTCGATCTCTAGTTCAAACTCCACATCACTACCTCCTGAACTAGAGTATCTATTAAACATTCTAGTCGAGCTAACTGCTAACTGCGAGCTAACGCTAATGAAAACACTGTTTTGTGTATTATATTCCATTTCTGATAATAGACCCCCTTTAAACTTCACACACTGCTCTATTATATCATATCGAGTGTACGCGCCCGGCTCTTGTCTACAGACTTTTCAGTTTTATTGCTCTGTTTTGAAACATTTGGGTGTAAAACGGTATGAAAACGTGTCTTTCCTCTGGGAGACGCTTATGTAAGCTACACATGAAAATGATGACAAAACAGTGGAATGTTTCAATGGTGTTACCAAATGTTCTCTGTAACCCCATTTGTACAAATTTGTTTTGCTCTGTTGGAAAACAAAAAAAACAAAAAAAAACAAAGCCTAAAAAAAACAATACCTAATATGCCCTTTGCCTCGAGCTTTTAGGCGCTGTGTGTTCGTGTTTTCAGGTTCAAATTCATGTATTCATGCTGTTTAGAAGCCAGGGCTTCCTTCAATGTATTCTCAGTGATGCGTGAGTGATCAATATGAGATAAGGCCCTGCTGGCTGTTGTTGTGTTTTAATAGAAAATATCAAAAGAAACTCAAAAGAGATCTCTGGAGAGTCTGGAATCACTCTAACAACACAGAGTAAGATTTTCTTCTTCTTCTTCTTCTTCTTCTCCTTATTATTATTATTAGAGGTTATTAGAGGGGCCTATATCTGCTACTCCTCTACACTACAGTACTGCAGTACTCATTTAGTACCAGTGTGGATCTGTACCATGTTGACCTTTCAAGGTTTGTTTCTTAGATTGCTGTTGAAATCATTTCAGTTTTAATTGTTTGCTGCTTCTTCCACTGTACACTCTTCAGAACGTTTCCAGGAAATGCAGGTCCACATAGAGTAGTGAGAAAACATGTCAGGATCAAATATCTAGGAGCACGAGGAAGAACTACTGAGAGGAACCAAGACTCAAAAGGAGAAGCCTCTCAAGAGAACAATGGAGAACCACTAAGTGGAACTAAAATTTAAAAGGAGACACTTCCTAAGAGCATGGGGAGCAACTACTGAGTGGAACCAAAATGGAGAAGCTTCCATCTCTAATAACACGAGAACCACTAATAGTAATATGGAGACACTTCCTATTAGCATGGGAAAGATCTGCTAAGACAGAAAAGCTTCCTAAGAAAATGAGGAAAAACCAAGACTCAAAAAACAACCTCCCTAAAAACCTGAAGAAGAACGATTGAGGGGGACACGTAGGGGAGCAGAGAAGAACCTACCTATTAGCATGAGAAGAAATCTCTAAGTCAAACCAAGACTTAAAAGAAGAACCTCCTTAAAAGCCTGAAGTAGAGCAACTGAGAGGAACATGGACTCAAAGGAGAAGTTCTCTAAAAAGGAAAAGGAACCCAACCCTAAAAAGAAGACACTTCCTAAGAACATGGGGAACAACTACTGAGTAGAACCAAGATGGTTCCTAAGAGTTTCCTAAGAGAATGAGGGAGAACCATCTCTAATAGCATGAGAAACAATAAGAGTAACATGAAGACATTTCCTAAGAGGATGGGGAAGATCTACTAAGACAGAGAAACTTCCTAAGAGAAGGAAACCACAGGGTGAAACCAAGACTCAAAAAAAGAACCTCCCTAAAACCTTGAAGAAGAACCACTGAGAGGAACATAGAAGGGAACAAAGGAGGACCTCCCTATTAGCAGGAGAAGAAAGCTTTGAGTGAAAAAGAATCTTCCTAAAAGCCTGAAATAAAACCACTAAGAGGAACATGGATTCAAAATGAGAATCTCCCTGACAGAAAGACGACAAACTACTCAAAGAAACCAAGACTCAAAAGAAGAACCACCCTAAAAAAGCTTGAAGTAGAACTACTGAAAGGAACATGGACTCAAAGAAGTTATCTAACGAGGACAAACCACTAAGACGAACCAAGGCTCAAATAAAGAACCTCCATACGAGAATGAGAAAGAACCAATAAAGGGAACCAAGACTCAAAGGAAGAACCTCTGTAAGAGAATGAAGAAGAACCACTGAGAGGAACCAAGACTCAAAAGAAGAACCTCCGTAAGAGAATGAAGAAGAACCACTGAGAGGAACCAAGACTCAAGAGAAGAAAATCCATAAGAGAATGAGGAAGAACCACTGACACAAACCAAAAATTAAAAGAAGAACCTCCGTAGGAGAATGAAAAAGAACCACTGAGAGGAACCAAGAGTCAAAAAAAGACCCACTGTAAGAGAATGAGGAAGAACCACTCAACGAACCAAGGCTCAAAAGAAGAACTTCTGTAAGAGAATGGGGAAGAACCACTGATAGGAACCAAGACTCAAAAGAAGAACCTCTGTATGAGAATGAGAAAGAACAACTGACACGAAACCAGACACATAAAGAGAAACCCCTAAAGAGCATTAAGACCCACTGAGAGGAACCAAGGCTCAAATAAAAAAACCTCCATAGGAGAATGAGGAAGAACCACTGAGAGGAACCAAGACTCAAAAGAAGAACCTCCGTAATAAGGAAGAACCACTGAGAGGAACCAAGACTTAAAAGAATAACCTCCTTAATAAGGAAGAACCACTGAGAGGAACCAAGACTCAAAAGAAGAACCTCTGTAAGAGAATGAGGAAGAACCACTGACACGAACCAAAGCACATAAAGAGAAACACCTAAAGAGCATTACGACCCACTGAGAGGAACCAAAACTCAAATAAAAAAACCCCCATAAGAGAATGAAGAAGAACCTCTAAGAGGAACATGGGCTCAAAAGAAGAACCTCTCTAAAAGCCTGCGGAGGAACCACTGAGAGGAACTTAGACTCTAAAGGAGACTACGCTCTTATCTGGGTCGCACAGAACAGTGCAGATAGACTACAAGCACTAGAAGTTTATGGGGAAGATTAAGGAGACGCTTTGAGATCATACGGTGATACGATCCACAGTCTGGAAATGGGTTGAAAAATAAAAGAGAACAACAAAAGCAGAAAATGAAGTAAAGCTGAAATAACGTGTCGTTAGGTCAGACAATACGTTCTGTTGTCATGATGTCTTTGATGTCACTAAATCTAACACTAATGCGGCTGCTTCTCTTTGATATCTCCTCGTTTTGTTCACTCCATTTTCCTCTGCCTCTCGGCCTTTAACACTGGGTGATGAGTGGCTTTACACCCCTGAGAGCGCCCGTGCATACCGATAGCGGCGTCATCAGACCAGACGGTGGCTCGTCCATGTGTTGCCCCCCCCATAACCCCCCCCACCACGTCTGCTTTTCACACTCTGTTCCACACAATGTGTCTAGAGAAGCTACACTATGTTCCACAACTTCTATATCAATAGCTATTAAGGTTGAGTCAGCAGAAGAAGATTTATGTGGAGTGAATGGCGTCGGTTCGTCCAGGTGTCCTGTGTGAGGGTAGGTCACATGACCAGTAGACTGTGTAGCTAC
This sequence comes from Megaleporinus macrocephalus, assembly GCA_021613375.1. NCBI lineage: Eukaryota > Metazoa > Chordata > Actinopteri > Characiformes > Anostomidae > Megaleporinus > Megaleporinus macrocephalus. Next base: position 42,633,716 of record CM038713.1, read on the forward strand.
TGGCTGTTAAGCGGCCTGAGAAAAGAAACTGTTCCAGAATCAGCTGGTTTTGGATATTTATGCTTCTGTACCACCTGCAGCTGTGAAAGCAGACCATGGTTTGGCTGGATGGAGTCCTGAATATGAATGGCCTGAGTGTGAATTTGAATATGAAGGTTTGATGGTGACCTAGATCTGTCTGGACTTAAACTGGACAGTATTTGAGTGTGTTTATTTAAAACTTTCAGTTTAGTTCAGTCTTATTTAAATCTAGTTCAAAGTAATAAAACACAGACACAACATTTTTCAGTTGCTCAAATTCATATTCAAGTCTCAGGAGCACTACATAAAGGAATAAGGAAGAACCACAGAGAGGAACCACTGACACAAAAGAAAAACCTCCGTAATATGGAAGAACCACTGAGAAGAACCAAGACTCAAAAGAAGAACCTTCGTAAGAGAATGAGGAAGAACCACTGAGAAGAACCAAGACTCAAAAGAAGGACCTTCGTAAGAGAATGAGGAAGAACCACTGAGAGGACCCAAGACTCAAAACAAGAACCTCCGTAATAAGGAAGAACCAATAAGAGGAACCAAGACTCAAAACAAGAACCTCCATAATAAGGAAGAACCACTGAGAGGAACCAAGACTCAAAAGAAGAATCTCCATAATAAGGAAGAACCACTGAGAGGAACCAAGACTCAAAAGAAGGGCCTATGTAAAAAAAGGGGAAGAACTGAGTGTGATTTGAATATGAAGGTTTGATGGTGAACTAGATCTGTCTCCACTCAAACGACAGTATTTGAGTGTGTTTATTTAAGACTTTAGTTTAGTTCAGTCTTATTTAAATCTAGTTCAAAGTCATGAAACACAGACACAACCTGTATCAGTTGCTCAAATTCATATTCAAGTCCCAGGAGCACTACGTCCAGGTACTTATGAAAAGCAAATGAGCACCAATTCTATATAGTATATAGAAAAGTATATTTTTCCTGTACTTGTACTTGATATTTTGATTGAGATATACTTAAGAAGAGTATAAGTAAGTATTATTGCCCTGAACAAAAACTCATCCAGTACAGTATTTGTTTGGAAATTTGATTTATAAAGACACAAATATGTTTCTTAATCTGAGTATGTCTTGTTTATTTTTATGTGTGTCCGCTGGTGAGTAAACAAAAGTTGTTAAAGTTCTATTTTAAGTAGAAAAAAAACCTTAAACCTAGTCATATACTTTAAAGTGAAACAATAATATAAGCAGTAAATTAAAGTATTATGTTAAGTTCACTTAAAGAAAACTTTTACAGTTAGTTTTAACAAACTAGTAAACTAAGAATAAACACATGAGTTTACTTTTAGTGTAGTTGCAGTACAAAAGATGTGAACTAGCTGTGTACTTGACGTATACCGCTTTTACACTTAAAGTTTACATAAAAATATACTTTTATAAACAAAATATGAGCCAGTTCAGTCACAAAAAGTATTAAAATAGAAAAAATACAAGTGTACTGCTAGTACAATGATATTAGTATACTAACTACATAAAGGGTCTGTCTCAAACCCTAGTGAGTGTCTAAGTAGGCTGTCTAGGTAGCAGCTGTGTAAGTAGCAGTGTTCTCTCCTCATCTCTCCTCATAAAACAGATTACTGAGATGCTCTAGATAGAGAGAGACTGCATCACGGCTTGTCCCCACCCACTGCAGCACTGTGTTGCATCATGGGATTGTCTTAGCGGCTGAGGAAGCTTGTTCGATGCTTCCTTAAAATCAGGTCTAAATAAGGTTCCTCAGTAGACAGCATGTTTAAGGTATGTAAGAATTGGGACAGTCTACATGCCGGGAGCGCATACTATGATATAAAATACTCTCTATGTAGGAGCTCAAATAAACTTTAAGTCACTGTAAAAAGCGCTATACAAATAAGCTTGAATTGATTATGGTATAGTGATATATTATACAGCTGGTCTGTATCGGACATTACTGTGTTCTTGTGTGTATCATGTATATCACAGCTATTGGAACAAAACATCTATATTTGTGCTAAAATAAATAATTTGATCTTTACATTGTGTGTAAATGATAAATGGACCAAATGGATTGGCCCAAAATTACATAAATACATGACATTTACATAAAAGTCTGGTTCCAATGACATACATTCTTCTCAGTCTTATTTCAAGCAGAACTTCATTGAATACCTGTGCAATCTGTTGCTAAGTCCTGGCGTAAAGTGCTTATTAGGCTTCATAGCTTTAACTATAAATTTATAGTGAGTTATAGCAGATGAACTACTGCCTCACTCTAAAATAAGGATGCTTAAGAGGAACTGTCAGCACAGCTAGAAGTGCAGAATCCTTTTGAGGGGGTTGTGACCGTAGGTGGCACCCTAACATCAAACAGGGAACATCAGGCAACTCCATAAGACCAATTAGAGTGAGCACAAGGTCACTCCACTTCCAGCACGTGACCACTTCCAGCATGTAGGTGTGTTTTCGTGGCATTCTCTGGCCCCACTCATCCATGTAGAACTGATCTGGGTATGAATCCATGCTTACAGATCACGTACACCATACATGCTGATTGTCTTCTCTGGGGTGGATGGGATCTTCCAGCAGGACAATGAGACTAGAAATGTCCAGCATTGGTTAGAAGAGATGACCAAGACTTCCAAGTACTACTCTGGACCCCTAATTCCCCAGTCTTGAACCCAATTGAGCATCTGTGGGACCACCTGGAGGTGGTGTTGGCTCTATTGATGCTCCTGCATGCTCACTCCAGCAGCTGTGGGATGCACTGCAGTCAGCATGGCTCTAGATACCTGTGACGACCTACCAGGACCTTATTGAGTCTCCCAGTCCATCTAGCAGCTGTCCATGCTCAACTGCGTAGGAGTTAGCATTGTGAGTACAGGGTTCCTAGCAAGTGCTACTGATATTATGATGCATGATAGAACCTAACTTTATACATAGAGTACATATATATATATATATATATATATATATATATATATATATATATATATATATATATATATATATATATATATATGCTACATACAAAGAAATGAGTAAAAACATTATGGTCAATTGAAAAAGTCCAACAAATGAAAGAAATTATGGAGGGAAAAGAAAAGTATCACTCCATCCACACTGAGTTTCTGTTGAGAAACAGTCATCTGTTCCTACTCCCTCCTCGACGTGTGGCTTCAGTGCTGCAGGGTATAATGCGCACTGTTCAAAAACAGTCCCCCAATAAAGCCTTCGCCGCCTCTTCCACAGGTCACTCGGGGTGAATCGTCTCCCTTCCCTCGCCTCGCCATTACATGTTACATCAAAGTTTCAAAGCGGTCGCCATGTTTCTGTACCAAATGGGGGCCCCATTCATTTTTAATGGCCCTTCCATCCTTTGCCGGATCACGCACACAGCCTGGGAGCAGTGACCACCGCAGCGCCTCTTGCTTTGACCCGGCTGGCAACCTGGAGCGACAAAGCGATGCTGCTGTTGAGACTGTACAAAAGCACGGCCGCATCCAGCGGAGCGCGGCGGCTTCTGTCCTTGTTTACGTCCCTGATGTAAAGCGATGGGGAAATAGTTTTCAGGTGCTGTCATGAACTCTTAAACATTCCGCACACTGCCGGGTAGTCAGCGGAGAGCTACAGTGTCGGGAAGTGTTTGTTCCAGCCAGGGAGCACATCCTTTTCTCCAAACTGCTCGCTCAGTGTGTTCAAACAGTTTCCTTCCTGTACTGGAGGCTAATGTGGCTGAATGCTTGAACCCCACCTGGATGTAATTAGGAACAACGATGATGTGGTTGGTAGAATCGTGTAGTGGGTTACACTGCTGCCCTCCATGCTGTAGACTGGGGTTCGATTACCCACCTGAGTAACCACCTTACACTATACTAATAAGAGTCCTTGGGTAAGACTCCTAACACTACCTTAACCTACCTGTGTACAGGTAAACTGTCTAACACTACCTTCACCTACCTGTGTACAGATAAACTGTAACACTACTTTCACCTACCTGTGTACAGGTAAACTGTAACACTACCTTCACCTACCTGTGTACAGGTAAACTATAACACTACCTCCACCTACCTGTGTACAGGTAAACTATAACACTACCTCCACCTACCTGTGTACAGGTAAACTGTAACACTACTTTCACCTACCTGTGTACAGGTAAACTATAACACTACCTCCACCTACCTGTGTACAGGTAAACTGTAACACTACCTTCACCTACCTGTGTACAGATAAACTGTAACACTACCTTCACCTACCTGTGTACAGGTAAACTGTAACACTACCTTCACTGACTTGTGTACAGGTAAACTGTAACACTACCTTCACCTACCTATGTACAGGTAAACTGTAACGCTCCTTTCACCTACCTGTGTACAGGTAAACTGTAACGCTCCTTTCACCTACCTGTGTACAGGTAAACTGTCTAACACTACCTTCACCTACCTGTGAAAAGGTAAACTGTAACACCACCTACACCTACCTGGGTACAGGTAAACTGTCTAACACTACTTTTACCTACCTGTGTACAGATAAACTGTCTAACACTACTTTCACCTACCTGTGTACAGGTAAACTGTCTAACACTACCTTCATCTACCTGTGTACAGGTAAACTGTAACACTACCTCCACCTACCTGTGTACAGGTAAACTATAACACTACCTCCACCTACCTGTGTACAGGTAAACTGTAACACTACCTTCACCTACCTGTGTACAGGTAAGCTGTAACACTACCTCCACCTACCTGTGTACAGGTAAACTGTAACACTACCTCCACCTACCTGTGTACATGTAAACTATAAAACTACCTTCACCTACCTGTGTACAGGTAAACTGTAACACTACTTTCACCTACCTGTGTACAGGTAAACTGTCTAACACTATATTCACCTACCTGTGAATAGGTAAACTGTAACACTACTTTCACCTACCTGTGTACAGGTAAACTGTAACACTACCTTCACCTACCTGTGTACAGGTAAACTGTAACACTACCTTCACCTACCTGTGTACAGATAAACTGTCTAACACTACTTTCACCTACCTGTGTACAGGTAAACTGTCTAACACTACTTTCACCTACCTGTGTACAGATAAACTGTCTAACACTACTTTCACCTACCTGTGTACAGGTAAACTGTAACACTACACTGGCCTTGTGACCAGAAGGTTACCAGTTTGTTCTCCTGAAGAGTGATCTGAATGTACTACCTCACCCCTAAATGCTCCCTGGGCACTGTGGCTAGGGCTGCTCACTGCCCCCTAGTGTGTGTGTTCACTAGCATGTGTGTGTGACAGTGTTGTAGATGTGTGGAGATATCTGGGGAGCTTACTACACCAGAGGAGCATGTTAACATGCGTGGGTGGAATGGCAGCGTCTCTGAGATAAAGTCTATGTGTGAATAGAATACTTATGCAACACGCTTTGTAGATAACAGTATGTGTCACACAGAGTCAGAGCCCTCAGAAACAAGTCTGTTAGAGACTGCCGAGCAACTCCGAGGCCAGTTTGTGATGATGTAGGGAGTTTGCAGCTTCACGTGGCGCTGTTCGATGAAGATCCAGCTCTAGAGGTGACCGCTGTAGGAGGCGAGTTGACATGTTTACAGATGTGGCTGCTTAAATGTTCATGTGACTTGCCTTGTGACCAGAAGGTTGCTGGTTTAATCCCCCAAAACAGTCATAGAATTTAACCCATCCGGGCAATGAAACCCACATACACATACACTAGGGGGCAGTGAGCACACTTGCCCAAAGCAGTGGCCAGCCCTACCAACAGCACCCAGGGAGCAGTTAGGCATTAAGGATGCTTCAGGCATGTACGACGATGCTGGTCCAGGGGATTGAACCAGCAACCTTCTGGTTACAAGACGGGCTCCCTAACAGCCCAATTGGAATGCCCACCACTCCAGGCACACGTGCTTACTGCCCACTAGTGTTTGTTGAGGGAAATCATTCTCATCATATGTACCTTGTATTTGTGGAGACCCTCTTTCTCTGCAGAGAGTTGATCACCCCCCATCCTTTGTTTGTATTGAAATGTATTGAAACCAATCACCCAGCAAGGTGGCAACATATCAACCCCCGCTAATGCCCCAAACTCCCCTCTCCCATTTGACCCTTTTCTGACTTCTACTTAAACCATGAGTTAGTCCTGACTGGACTTTAAGAGACTGGACCGACTGGACTTAACTGAGCTGTACCCATACATTCCTGTGTGTGTCAGTAAACGCAAAGTAGTTCCGTGTGTGTGCATGAGTGTGCGACTGGTGTGTGCGACTGGCGTGTGTGAATGGGATGTGTGGACATGAGTGTGTGGGTGCGTGGACAGCTGGGCCGGGGTCTACGGCTTGCTGAGCCCGACACCTGTGTGGGCTTGGTTGCGGTGGCGGGAGTTGTCCCTCACCACTGCTCACTGTGTGGGTGCCTGTGGGTCCCTGGGCTGGACGTCTTGCTGTGGTCTCCGGTCCGCTCCCTTGGCGGTTGTGTCCATGTTTTTTTTTCCTTTTTTCTTCTTTTTGTATCTCTTTTCTTTCATTTCTTTATTTAGTTGTTTATTTATTTATTTATAAATAAATTTTTATTTTAAAAATTTTTATTTCTTCTCTCTCTTGGACCACCATTACGATTGCGAAAATTGCCAGACATGACAGGTTAAAAATAAATAAATAAATAAACAAATAAATAAACTCAAACTCAAGCTCCTGAAGGCCAAATTTCTAACAGTGTGTATGTGGTAGCTCACTGCACGGAGGGGTTAAAAACTAATGGTGGAGCGCGTGCTGGACGCTGGGTTGCGTCTGGTCTAGATGTCCAGGGACGTAATGCCAAAGCTATTAACGTGACTAGCTGCAGTACAGCTTGTTTGCACGACGGTAAAGCGTGCGGCGGTGCAGCCGGAGTGCGCGCCGGGGTGAGTGGGAGGTCGTAGCGTGTGTGCGGAGAGGGGATTTGGAGTGAAAAGCTCGGAGTCACTTGAGTATGGAAACTGCCTCCCACGCTGCTGCAGAGAGAGTCTCCAGTTAGATGTTTATGGCCCTTAATTCCCTTACGCGCTGTTATAATCTACCACATCCCTCTTTATCTTTTTTATTCTCTCTCTCTCTCTCTCTCCCTCGCTCGCTCGCTCTCGTTCTTTCATGGTCCTCCGGCTGCTGCATCACGGTAGCCCGGTCTCTCGCCCCTTTTGTGCCGTCGGCTTGCAAAATTCATGTGTTTCATCATCGTGCGGTGGGCTCTCATCACATGCAACTAATTTTAGCGAGAGTCCAGAGGAGGCTTTGTCAGGAGCTGGAATTGCAAAGCACCTTTTTATTCTCAGGCTTAAGAGCGTGGTGTGTGAGCGCGTGTAATTGTTACCTCCTGGGGACTAGGATGGGGAAAATGTGCACAGTCATTGTGGGGACATTTGGCTGCACTCTGCATGTCCTTCTATAGAAGCATGAACATGAATGTACTTTGTTCTGGTGTGCACATCGTTTCCAGGTGTATGAAATATATTAGCAATACTCTGAGTGGTCCATCGTCCAGCCAAAATTCTCAGCACCTTCTACAGGAGTATGATTGAGAGTGTTTTTACCAGCTCCATCATCGTCTGGTATGGAAACTCTACTGCTCAGGACAGAAAGGCTCTCCAGCGTGTGATCAAAACTGCACAGTCCATCTCAGGAGCAGCCTTTCCCTCACTACAGAACATCTACCACACCAGGGTCACCAGGAGGGCCCACAACATAATCAGGGACAGTACACACCCCCAGCACACACTCTTCACACGTTTACCTTCAGGCAGACGTTACAGGAGTGTGAAGTCCAGGACCACAAGACTGACAAACAGTTTCTACTCACAGGCCATCAGGCTTCTGAACACCTCACGCACTACCTCTCTAACCTCTCCTCTCTGAACTGGTTTTAACTGGTCTGATTTTAACTGTACCTTACACTCACTGTACTGCTGTTTACATACAATACTGTTTACACTCACTGTACTGTCAGAATACTGTTTACACTCACTGTACTGCTGTTTACATAAAATACTGTTTACACTCACTGTACTGTCAGAATACTGTTTACACTCACTGTACTGCTGTTTACATAAAATACTGTTTACACTCACTGTACTGCTGTTTACATAAAATACTGTTTACACTCACTGTACTGCTGTTTACATACAATACTGTTTACACTCACTGTACTGTCAGAATACTGTTTACACTCACTGTACTGCTGTTTACATAAAATACTGTTTACACTCACTGTACTGCTGTTTACATAAAATACTGTTTACACTCACTGTACTGCTGTTTACATACAATACTGTTTACACTCACTGTACTGTCAGAATACTGTTTACACTCACTGTACTGCTGTTTACATAAAATACTGTTTACACTCACTGTACTGCTGTTTACATAAAATACTGTTTACACTCACTGTACTGCTGTTTACATACAATACTGTTTACACTCACTGTACTGCTGTTTACATACAATACTGTTTACATTCACTGTACTGTTGTTTACATAAAATACTGTTTACACTCACTGTACTGTCAGAATACTGTTTACACTCACTGTACTGCTGTTTACATAAAATACTGTTTACACTCACTGTACTGCTGTTTACATACAATACTGTTACACTCACTGTACTGCTGTTTATATACAATACTGTTTACACTCACTGTACTGCTGTTTACATACAATACTGTTTACACTCACTGTACTGCTGTTTACATACAATACTGTTTACACTCACTGTACCGCTGTTTATATACAATACTGTTTACACTCACTGTACTGTCAGAATACTGTTTACACTCACTGTACTGCTGTTTACATAAAATACTGTTTACACTCACTGTACTGCTGTTTACATAAAATACTGTTTACACTCACTGTACTGCTGTTTACATACAATACTGTTTACACTCACTGTACTGTCAGAATACTGTTTACACTCACTGTACTGCTGTTTACATAAAATACTGTTTACACTCACTGTACTGCTGTTTACATACAATACTGTTTACATTCACTGTACTGTTGTTTACATAAAATACTATTTACACTCACTGTACTGTCAGAATACTGTTTACACTCACTGTACTGCTGTTTACATAAAATACTGTTTACACTCACTGTACTGCTGTTTACATACAATACTGTTACACTCACTGTACTGTCAGAATACTGTTTACACTCACTGTACTGCTGTTTACATAAAATACTGTTTACACTCACTGTACTGCTGTTTACATACAATACTGTTTACACTCACTGTACTGTCAGAATACTGTTTACACTCACTGTACTGCTGTTTACATAAAATACTGTTTACACTCACTGTACTGTCAGAATACTGTTTACACTCACTGTACTGCTGTTTACATAAAATACTGTTTACACTCACTGTACTGCTGTTTACATAAAATACTGTTTACATTCACTGTACTGCTGTTTACATACAATACTGTTTACACTCACTGTACTGCTGTTTACATAAAATACTGTTTACACTCACTGTACTGCTGTTTACATACAATACTGTTTACACTCACTGTACTGTCAGAATACTGTTTACACTCACTGTACTGCTGTTTACATAAAATACTGTTTACACTCACTGTACTGCTGTTTACATACAATACTGTTTACACTCACTGTACTGTCAGAATACTGTTTACACTCACTGTACTGCTGTTTACATACAATACTGTTTACACTCACTGTACTGCTGTTTACATACAATACTGTTACACTCACTGTACTGCTGTTTACATACAATACTGTTTACACTCACTGTACTGTCAGAATACTGTTTACACTCACTGTACTGCTGTTTACATAAAATACTGTTTACACTCACTGTACTGTCAGAATACTGTTTACACTCACTGTACTGCTGTTTACATAAAATACTGTTTACACTCACTGTACTGTCAGAATACTGTTTACACTCACTGTACTGCTGTTTACATACAATACTGTTTACATTCACTGTACTGCTGTTTACATACAATACTGTTTACACTCACTGTACTGCTGTTTACATAAAATACTGTTTACACTCACTGTACTGTCAGAATACTGTTTACACTCACTGTACTGCTGTTTACATAAAATACTGTTTACACTCACTGTACTGCTGTTTACATAAAATACTGTTTACATTCACTGTACTGCTGTTTACATACAATACTGTTTACACTCACTGTACTGCTGTTTACATAAAATACTGTTTACACTCACTGTACTGTCAGAATACTGTTTACACTCACTGTACTGCTGTTTACATAAAATACTGTTTACACTCACTGTACTGCTGTTTACATAAAATACTGTTTACATTCACTGTACTGCTGTTTACATACAATACTGTTTACACTCACTGTACTGCTGTTTACATACAATACTGTTTACATTCACTGTACTGCTGTTTACATACAATACTGTTTACACTCACTGTACTGCTGTTTACATACAATACTGTTTACATTCACTGTACTGCTGTTTACATAAAATACTGTTTACATTCACTGTACTGCTGTTTACATACAATACTGTTTACACTCACTGTACTGCTGTTTACATAAAATACTGTTTACATTCACTGTACTGCTGTTTACATACAATACTGTTTACATTCACTGTACTGCTGTTTACATAAAATACTGTTTACATTCACTACTCACACAAACATTATTGTTTACATTTGTTACTTAGTTGATGAAAAGTAAATTTTTAGCAGAGTATCAGTAACACATCAACATCACAGTAGCAGTAGTGAAATACCTGAATACACTGAAGCATGTTGAAAATGTACTGTTACATTACACATTGCTGATAAATTACATACGTTATATAGATTATAGATTAGTAGTATTGTTGATGTGTTTAATTAAATACTCTTAATATGTTACTTTCATTATGCAAATGAATCCTAACCCTGAGCCTAATCCCAACCTTAACCCAAAACCTAATCCCAACACTCACCCTGGCCCTGATCCTAACTGTGAACTTGACTCAAAACCTAACCCTAACCCTCAGCCTGGCCCTGATCCAAATCTTACCACAACCCAATACCTAATCCTGATCCTAAACTCTAGGGTTAGGTTTAGGATTAAACTTAATCTGAACCATCAGCCTGGGTCTAATACTAGCCTTAACCTTAACCTCAACCCAAAACCTAATCCTATCCTCCAGCCTGGGTCTAATACTAGCCTTAACCTAAACCTTTTCCTAACCCTCCCTCTGGCCATGATCCTGAGCCTAAACCCAACATAAAACCTAATCCTAACCCTTACACTGGCCCTATTCTTAACCCTAAACTCAAGACAAAACTTAATCCCAACCCTCACTCTGGCCCTAATCATAACCCTAAACTCAACCTATAAAATAATCCTAACTCTCACACTGGTCCTAATCCTAACCCTTAACTCAACCCTAGCTTAATCCTAATCTTCACACCGACCCTAATCCTAACTCTAACCACAACCAAAAACCTAATTCTAACCCTCACCCTGGGCCCAATCCCGACCTTAACTTTAACTTTAACCCAAAGTCTAATCTTAACCCTCAGCCTGATCCTAATCCCAACCCTAACCACAACCAAAAACCTAATCCTAACCCTCACCCTGGGCCTAATCCCAACCCTAAACTCAACTCAAAACCTAATCCTAACACTCACCCTGGGCCTAATCCCAACCCTAACCTTAACCTCAACCCTCTTTGCACAGCTCTACACATTCTCAGTACTGCCCACTTTCTGGTGGGACTAATTTGTGTATGTAGTAGAGGTCTTGTGTGTGTGTTGCACTCTTTTGTATACAGTACTGTTCTGCACTTGTGTGTTTGTGTCGCACCACATGGTCCTGGAGGAGCTTTGTTATGGTCGCTGAAGTGACAATAAATAACAGTCCAGTTCCAGACTCACCTCCAGTCTTAGGAGCTGCTTTAGGATTTTCTGCTTCTCACCATCCAAATGACCCCCAGCCCCGTTATGTGGAAATGATGGAGACATTGGAACTGAGCTAATTCAGTGCATTACTGGTGAAACATAGAGACTATGCAGACGGTAGGGACCCCAGCGCGCTTCACCCTGCGGTGGACTGCCTCTATCTTCAGAGTGCTGCACGGTCCCGACAGCTCAGCAATCCTCTGCCAATATCGACGTCTTTCATCTTACTCAATGAGTGCCTTAATTCACCGCGGCGTACCCTAGCTTATCTTAGCTAACCTCATTTTACTCTGCTGTCGTCAGATAGACCACCCCGTGCTACTGGGAAGCAGGTTCACTAGCAACTTAATTAGCTTGGCGTTGCACCAGGAACCTGCGTGTTGGAAGCAGGTGAACCCAGAGGGCTCAGCGTGGCCTGCTTTGATAAATGAACTTAGCTTAACTCCCGGAGACCTTTTCTCTGTAGTAATTATCCACAAAACATTTAATAATATCATATTAATTCTGAATGTCATGCTAACAGGGGCAGTTTATTAGTTTATCTTAATAACAAATGTTGCATCTGAAACATATCATATATATATATATATATATATATATATATATATATATATATATATATATATATATATATATATATATATATATATATATGCATTTATTTGCATATTTACTTTCTTATTATATGCACTTCTACACACTTCTATGGTTCTCAAACTGGTCCTCAGGGAGCACTGGCTTTTTGTTCGGACCTAACTTGCACATAAGGCTGTATACACTATAGAGCAAAGGGCTGTTTGGGGGTCCCTGATGGCCTTTTTGAGTACTGCTGGTATGTAGCAGTGTGTGAGAGACCACCATTAATTTCCATTCCATTATTCATGTTTAAGCACAAAGAATATACTACTGTGCAAAACTCTGAGGTCCCTAAGTAGCTTGTTTAAAAGCCTTCAATAAGGGTACATTCACCATTAAGAACAGCAGATCTGATTAGAACAGGTGTAAATAATCATACATACAATACAAAGTAACATGAACATGTTATTGTGAAAGAAGTAGATCAGATCTTGATCCAGTTTGAAGAACTAAGTGTAGTTAAAGATTTTTCCTGGACGCCCCAGACATTGTATGAATGTATTAGTTCCTTCAGCAGCATCTTGATTTAACTTAATGAAGTACTGAGCAGTCAAAGCAGGTATTAGATGAGAACTGATAATAATACTGGGTTGTTTAGGAGAAGCTTGGAAAGGGTTAAATAAACACGCTGATGTATGTAAAAGCACTACTTACTCTATTAATACTGTTTAAATATTAAATAATTAATAAAAATAGCTTTTTAAATAAAATAAAGTCCCCAAGTGTCTAAACCTTTACACAGTACTGCATATTTATTAGACCACAGCAAAGAAATCTCAACAAATAAGTGTTACATTTTCTAAATTTGTCTTCATTAGAGGCTCAATTCCTTTCAGGAGACTCACTTTAGTCCTTGTTCAGTCCTAGAAGCTGGTTTAGCTCTTATTTTCTGCTTCTCTCTATCCAAATAGCCCCAAACACGTTCAGTGGTGTTGGGGTTCTGGACTCTGGGGTGGTCAGTCCATTGTTCTGAGAGTAGCTTATTTGTTTGACGTGTCTGTATCTCCTTTTCTCAGTGAGGAGCTTCTTGAACATCTAAACATGCTTTCAGATCCCAGTGGAAGGATGAACAGAAACACCTGTGGTAGTTCTCAGGTCTAAAGTAGGAGTAGAGCTTGATGTTCTCCTCACTCACATAGATTAAAGTGCTGTTTATCTGATGGGTGGGCCATGATTAGTGGGTCTACCAGGTTTTTCCAGGTGGTTGCTATGTTTTCCTTTTGATATTCACCTTCTTTATGCAAGTGGATTAGCTGGAACCTCACAGCCACTTTGTCTGGACATTAAACAACTCCAAGGTGGTCTTTCTTAATGCTCAACCAATTTAGTTTCCCTCTTGGGATAAATAAAGTTCATCATATCTTCTCCTGTCTGGCTCGGTTTCTTGTACAGCAAGTTATTTTATCCACATACTAAGTCGTTACCACTCAGCACTGCAAATGAAATCATCTTAAATCTAATCAACATGTCTAATATTTCTCATTAAAGACTGTTATAAGACTATTACGAGATTATTCAGACCATTTCCAGGCGTTTTTTATGTGCTTAAAGTCATTTCGTCGAGTGTTTTATTTAATTTGTAAGTGGCGTTTTAAGAAATAATATTTGAAACAAGCCAAATGATCTGCTAATGGAATACGTCTTCATATAATTACTTCAAATCAGGTGAAATGTCTGGAAAAAAGCTAAATAATCTTTAAAAAAAAGTCTATAACGGTCTTATAATCACTTCTTTTTGGCAGTCTAATCTCATATACAACACACAGCTTGCACATTTCGTTTTGGGCAGCTTCAGCTCAGCATTTACCACTGAGGGAGCTTCACCAGAAGATCTCTCTTCTTCTTCTAGCAGCACATCGGCGCCGCACTGTCAGCAGAATCTGCCTGTTTTATTGTCAGACTCTTTACAGACTCTCAGATGGATGTGTCTAATATAGACATGAGATAATATTATTGTGTGTGTGAGGTATTAGGTTAAGCACATTGAGTTTGTCTATAATTGGGACTTGGATGTAGATCAGATCACATTTTATGACCAATTAAAGCAGAAAACCAGATCAATTCAAAGTATTCATAAACTTTTTTTTGCAACTGTAAATATTTTACTGATGAAAAGTTTTATAACAATACCAGCCAAACATTTTAGAACTGTTCTAAAACGTTTGTCTGGTAGTGTTACTAAAACGTTTGACTGGAAGTGTATCTAAAACGTTTGTCTGGTAGTGTATCTAAAACGTTTGACTGGTAGTGTTCTAAAACGTTTGACTGGTAGTGTACTAAAACGTTTGACTGGTAGTGTACTAAAACGTTTGACTGGTAGTGTTCTAAAACGTTTGTCTGGTTGTGTATCTAAAACGTTTGACTGGTAGTGTACTAAAACGTTTGACTGGTAGTGTTCTAAAACGTTTGTCTGGTTGTGTATCTAAAACGTTTGACTGGTAGTGTTCTAAAACGTTTGTCTGGTAGTGTATCTAAAACGTTTGACTGGTAGTGTATCTAAAACGTTTGGCTGGTAGTGTACTAAAACGTTTGACTGGTAGTGTATCTAAAACGTTTGACTGGTAGTGTACTAAAACGTTTGACTGGTAGTGTTCTAAAACGTTTGACTGGTAGTGTTCTAAAACGTTTGTCTGGTAGTGTACTAAAACGTTTGACTGGTAGTGTTCTAAAACGTTTGTCTGGTTGTGTATCTAAAACGTTTGACTGGTAGTGTTCTAAAACGTTTGTCTGGTAGTGTATCTAAAACGTTTGACTGGTAGTGTATCTAAAACGTTTGGCTGGTAGTGTACTAAAACGTTTGACTGGTAGTGTACTAAAACGTTTGTCTGGTAGTGTATCTAAAACGTTTGGCTGGTAGTGTACTAAAACGTTTGGCTGGTAGTGTATCTAAAACGTTTGGCTGGTAGTGTACTAAAACGTTCGACTGGTAGTGTATCTAAAACGTTTGTCTGGTAGTGTATCTAAAACGTTTGACTGGTAGTGTACTAAAACGTTTGACTGGTAGTGTACTAAAACGTTTGACTGGTAGTGTATCTAAAACGTTTGGCTGGTAGTGTACTAAAACGTTTGACTGGTAGTGTACTAAAACGTTTGTCTGGTAGTGTATCTAAAACGTTTGGCTGGTAGTGTACTAAAACGTTTGGCTGGTAGTGTATCTAAAACGTTTGGCTGGTAGTGTACTAAAACGTTCGACTGGTAGTGTATCTAAAACGTTTGTCTGGTAGTGTATCTAAAACGTTTGACTGGTAGTGTACTAAAACGTTTGACTGGTAGTGTTCTAAAACATTTGACTGGTAGTGTATCTAAAATGTTTGACTGGTAGATATATATATTTAGTATGTGAGTATGCCTTAAAACCTAATGACTATTTTCACTACTTGGGATGTGTCAATCAAAATAATATATGAATTGATTAAGTGTGCCTAAACGTTTGCATACAACAATGTCATTAATCGTTGGAAATTTCCCACAATGCTGTGCATCGGAGACTGCCAGGTCAGAGCCTGAACAGAAGGGGTCCCTGTTTCTTTGTTTGTATGCATGAAAGTGTTGTTTATGAACACGGAGGCTTTCCAGCAGACAACACTGGTGTTACATTGCGTGCTATGTTTTATTAATTGGAGTTACCTACAAATATATTGACCCCAGTATTTGTCAAACCTAATCGTGTTTGCTCTGCTTCCCAGTGGCGTGTAAATAATCTCAAATCAGCTTTAATGAGAGAGGAGAGAGTCTGAACTGCCTGCGAGCGCCAAGTGCGGATGATGCTGAAATGTGGAGCTTGGAGCAGCTGCTTTTACTGCAGATGCATGAAATGTGTGTTTGGTGAAGAAAGGGCAGGAAGGGTTGTGGCCAGACAGAAAGACAATCTGTTAGTGAGAGTGTTTAAAGCCTCCGTGTATGTGTATGTATGTAATGTAAAACTATCCAGCTTTTGAGGAATAATCATCACCTTTCATGGCATATTGATTAGTCTGAACTAGAATAGGAGTGTGAATGTATGTATTTATACCCTTGCATAATTAGAATATGAACAGTTTGGTGCTGTAGACACTTAAAAGATGTGGGAACATATACGGCAACGCCGGTTATATTTGCTAACTATAATTATCATGGTTTTATTACAGGCTAAAAAATTAAGTGGGAAAATGATGCTTGCATACCTCTATTCTCCTACACTCCTATTCTAGTTCATCACAGGATGCTGGTTTTCTTATAGTTCCAAAAATTCAGAAGACTACAATGAGGGAAGAGCTTTTTCCTACAAAGCCCTCAAACTGTGGAATAATCTCCCAGTTAATGTTCGGGACTCTGACACAGTCTCAATATTTAAGTCTAGACTGAAAATATACTTGTTTAGTAGCTTTTAGTTATTAATCTTCCCTTTTAGATAAAGGCAGGAGATCTGAGGGTTCATGGACACAGAGGTTTATGGTAAACTGAGATGTTGGTGCTGTTGTTCCACCACTTCACGCGATCACACAGGTTTGTTGACGGTGGAGTGGGGGGATCCCAGTGTCTCAGGGTGGTCTCATGTCCAAGTTATCTTCTGGTTCTCACCTTTTAGTTTAGGCTGTTATAGTTAGATCTGCCAGAGTCGCCAGCCACACTCTAAAATTCTGAATATTCATATTCTCTACAGTCTTACTCCCGAGCCCAACTAACTCTCTCTCTTTACTCTTCCTGAGGTAATGACTGTCCTCCTGTCTGTTGAACGCTGTTGGAGGACTGACCATCAGGCCATCACCCCACCCATCATCAGTCAGCTCACCTGTCCATTTGTGTCTGAACTGCTACACCCTCAGTTACATCACTGTACACCATCCAGATGCACCAGCATTGAGATAGGATGGGACTGTTTCAGGTCACGCCCACTTTACATAAAGACTCAGTCATAGACTGCCTCAGCCAGAGACTGCCTCAGTCATAGACTGCCTCAGTCAGAGACTGCCTCAGTCAGAGACTGCCTCCACGTGTGCAGCTTCTAAAGCTTTGCTATCCAGATTTCAAACAGAGTGTTTAGTTTAAACTGTAAACACTGTTTGACCAGAGGAGGATGGGTCTCCCCTTGTGAGTCTGGTTCCTCCCAAGGTTTCTTCCTCCAGTCTGAGGGTGGTGTTCTTGCCACAGTTGCCTCTGGCTTGCTCACTGGGGGATATATATGTTGTAACTGTCTGTTTTCAAAACTCTGTAAAGCTGCTTTGAGACAACATCGTTGTAAAAAACGCTACACAAATAAACTTGACTTGACTAAACCTAGCCATGTCTAGTCAAAATATATGCTGCCGCTGCAGCTCACAAACAACCCTGTAAAATCTCTGAAATTACATTTTGTAATCATGGTAAACCAGGAAACAAACTACAATCCTTTCATTTAATCAGAGTTCCCGATCTTTCCAGTTCTCTGAGTAGTGTTTATCAATATAGCCGGCATCGCTGCAGCAGGTGCTACAGACAGCAAGGGACATTTAATATATATATATATGCCATACATGAGCCTATGTCATTTAAGTGTCTTCTGGAAACACTTCTGTTGTGTTGTGAATGATTTTGCAGCAAAAAATACTATGCTACAGATGACAATATCTAAAAACATAGACTACCAACATTTTACTTATTTTTTAAATTATTTATTGTTTGACGATACAACCTTTTGAATCTTACTGCAAACCAGTAGAGTGGGGGCATATCACCAGAATGCAATGTCCATCACTTTCGTAAGAAATAAAAGGGAATGTATCTCCAGTGGTGGAAACAGCTCTAGTTAACTCTAGTTCTGGTTCTGCTGAACTTGGTTTCTTGTAATTGCTTCAGTTTCAGTACATTTGTAACAATTCTTTTACAAACTTAAAATCTTTATGACCCTGTTTTGACTCCATACTCTTTGTTTGTTTGACTGAATGACTGAATCGAACCCAGATTGTCTGGTTGTGAGGCGACAGTGCCTACCACTACACTAACACTCAACCTGGCCCTCTACATGATAGATGTCTATGCTAAACGACTGGCTTGGTGGTTTCTGGACAGTCCAGGGTGTTGATACTGCAGCATGTGTGTTCACCATTCCAGCCCCGAAGACTTCCACACTTTTTCGAAGGTTATTGGAGGACAAACGACAGCCGTCACACACACTTCTCCTTGACAAATGAGCTCATGAGAGATACCAGCGATGTAGTTATTAACATCATATTACATCTAATGATGTGGGTGAGAGCAGAGAGATGGATCATCCATCAGACTCTGCCTTTTTCAGCTTTCTGATTGCCACTCATTAAACGCGTATTCTGTTCTATACTTAGACCTGCTAAATACTTTCCAGACAGCCGAACCATAGAGGCATCAAACCTAAAGGCTGATGATGAGAGAGCGAGAGAAAGAGAGAGCAAGAGAGAGAGAGAGAGAGAGATTAGAGCCACATTATCTGTTAAATCATAATGATGACTGGGCCTTAATACAGCTTCCAGACGTCTGATCACAAACGTAATGAATAAAATGAAGCTTTAATGTTTGAGTATATGGGGAAACTCGTCAGATGCAGTGATACTAAATAAACTGCTTATTATTTTAATTATTATTTCATATTAACTAGCACCAATTACTCCGTTTCATACTCACTACTACATGACTTTGATATTTGTATAGATAGTTATTACTGTATATTAAGCACTATTCAAAAACTGTAAATATTAAATGGCTACATAATTACACACACACACACATATATATATATATATATATATATATATATATATATATATATATATATATATATATATATATATATATATATAAACTATAAGAATATACAAATTTAAGAACACCCAGCATGCAGAGAACAGTAACAGCCCTAGTAAAATATGGAAGACCAATAAACTCTCAGAACTGTTTATATGCTGCCCCAAATCAAAAGATCAATATTAAAATTAAATTAAAAATGAAATTAAGTAATTTAATTAGGTGCTTACACACGACTATGCTTTTAGCCACAATTACACAAAGAAAAGCTGCTTTGTGACAACATTGTGACACAAATAAACTTGAATTGAATTGAACAGTTATTTGCTGTTAAATTACAGTTATTTACTGTTATTGGGAAACTGATTGCATTACTGTTAATTTACATACGCTATGTGATTAATTAACAGTATTTTACCATTATTATAAAAACAGTAAGATACTGTAGTATATCCACAGTAAATGTACAGCTATTCATTACAGTGTACACTATTTAGAACGTTTGCTAGCAATGGTTGTGTTTCCAACCCCTTCCCCCAAGACGATTTGGGACCTGGGAAGTGTCTTCTGAGGATGTGAGTAAATTATCTACTATGATTATCTTCATTTTGAGATCATCTACGACGTAAACATCAAGCTGGACCTTCTGTTTGTGTAACGTCAATACATAAAGATGTTTGATTTAATCTAAATTCAATGCCTCTGACTTTCAAATGACTATTTCATGCTGTGCACGCTCGCAGCAGTGCAGGCTTATGACCACTGACCAAAACAAAGCTCTCTAAAACTAAGACCCAAAAACAAAATGAAGTCAAGGATGAAACAAAAACAAATTCAGGGTCCCTAATCATAAACCCACAAATGCCAGACCAAGACCGCCCGCTTGCCTACTACTCAGGAGGCGATATCAGTAGGCGAGTGCGGCTAGTATGTCTGAATACTCAGTAGGCGTCTAGTAGTAGGTGAACAGTACCCGAATGGCGTACTGAATCGGCAGCCATTTTCAAGTAGGCGACCGCATCACTATGCTATCCCATGATTCACCTGGAGTCGCGAATGAATTCAAAGGAGGAAAAAAACGGTGAAAAGCGAAACGTACATAGTACATAGCTGTTGCTGCTAAACTCTGGGGTAAAATATAATTAAACTGATCCTGATTTGTGTTCAACACCGTCTGAATTCAGACACAAACGCAGCTCAGTATCTAAATCTGTCAGTAAACGGTCTTTTAAATGAATAGTGGGACGTTTACGGTGGTGGTCTGACGTATTGTGTCACAGTATGTTGGTAAGAGGTTGTGTGGATGGTACAAATACACAAGGAGCACTTGGGATGAGGTGGAGCCACAAACTAGGAACAGGTGAGGGGTGTGACAAAATGGTGGAGACAGGGAGGAGTTACACTGCCTCCTAGTGTATGTGTTCACTAATGTGTCTATATGTGGGTGTTATACTGCCCCCTAGTGTGTGTGTTCACTAGTGTGTGTATATGTGGGTGTTTCATTGCTCCCTAATGTGTGTATTCACTAGTGTATGTGTGTGTTACACTGCCCCTAGTGTGTGTGGTCAATAATGTGTGTATATGTGGGTGTTGTGGGTACACTATATATATATATATATATATATATATATATATATATATATATATATATATATATATATATATATATACACGTTTACCATCAGCTGGATAAACTATAAGTCCTACTCCTGCACTCAAGAATATGAGGAGAGAGCAGTTTTGCGTGTTCTTGATTTGATGCAACACCTGAAAGGAATGCTAATTCACGTCTGAGCAGCAGCAGGTGGGAAAGCTGTGCTGGTGCTGTAGGTCTGGAGTGGGATGCTTCTGTAGAGCACACAGTGAAACGTTGACACCGCTGTGCCTGAGAGGACCTAGTGCTCCCAGCCAGAGTCGCGGCCTCACTTTGTCAATGCAGAGACCAGGGAGACCTTTGCGCACACCATCTTCTCTAATGTATGTTCTTTTAAACGGATGAGCCCGCGTGGGCAGAGAGGTCAGGGTGTGTGTTTGAGGTGAGAGTGGGGTCGCCTGTGTGTGTGTGTGGAGCATTAGGGAGTTGTGTTATTGAGGATCTGATGGCTTCACCTTGAATCTGGGGTCACGTTCAACCTCCATAATCCATAACACACTTATAATAGGCTTTGCTGTAAGGCTCGTCCTCGCGGGAGGAAATAGCCTGGGTGAAGCTAAAACTGGGGGTCAGAATGTCCAGCCCACTTCATTCCAGCTGCCTACCGCCTCCACACGCATGTCCACATCAAACCAGACCTACAAAATCGTGAAAGCGTTCTTCAGATTGGTGGAGAATGTGTTGTAGATGGTTCTATATAGAACCTTTTTTGAAATTTCTTCTGTATAGCAGTAAAAAACAGGTTCCTCTAATGTCACAAATAGACATCTTAAACATAAGGTTTATAAAGGTAGAACACTCTTCTAACGCCAGGAACCCGTTAATTATGCAATACATCGTCACCGTCCAAAGAAAAACGAGCCTCTCAAAAATGGCTACTTTACAGACGAGAACAAAAACTGTATTTACTTACAATCTTACAAAATACTTACAAAAATAAAGTCAATGGAACCAGAATTCTTTCCAGGCTATCATATATATATATATTAGAGTAGAGATGGAAAGATCAATCGGCTATGTATCGGTATCGTCCGATTTTCAATCAAAATATGTATCGGTGATCGGCTGATATTTCTCCAATTTAGCCAATCCCGAGAGCCGATCGATGCCGGTAAACCAATAAGCCTACTTTCTGTATTTACAGCTAGCGTTTCATCCAGGAATTAGAGACCTCGTTGAAACCCCCTCCAGCCTGCTCCCTGCAATTCCTATCTGAACCACTAGGTGGAAACACACACCCTCTCATTTTCCATTGACTGACTAAAGCAGCGGCGTCGCAAGAACAGTTTACGCCGTTCACCCGCATGCGCTGATAGAAAACATGTTGTCTGTCTGCCAATTCTTGACCGTACGTGATACAGACTCATCCAGGATGTTTTTAAAATTAGTAAAATCAGTGTGTCTCATGGGAACCAAAACAAAGAAATTTAACACTACTAATCTGATACGACCCTTAAGAGAACACCACACAGCTGAATACAGTGAGTATCCGTAAACAGCAGAGCTAGCACACACAGCTAACACAAAACAAACAACCCAGAACACCTACAGACCAGATCTGACCGGTACAAACAGAACAGCAGCAACAATTCAAGATCTACATTTAATGATTACAGATTTTTGTTTAAAATAATATTTAATTAGCTTTTTTAGTTTTTAATTAAGGATCTAAATGTAATGATTACATTGGAGATATTTATATTTATATATATACGCTATCAGCCAAAAGTTCTCTTCTATTAGTCAAAAGTTTGGACACACCTACCCATGTTGTTCTTATGTATACTATATTAATAGTAATAATATTAGTGAATAAGTGTGAAGAGATCAGAACTATAGAATAAGAGGTATGGAATTATTCCTGGAGCAGAATTAAACATCTGGTTGTGTTTAGAGAATGTTAAGAGGGTCTTGAGAAATGAGCTCATTTGCTCTGATGCAGGTTTACATACTTTGAACATTCTGACCAGCAGCTTCATGAGGAGCCACATGAGCTGCTTCTCTAACAGGACTGAAGAAGATAGTGTAGATGCTGAGATCTTGTTCTGATATGGGGGTTTTATAGCTCTTATAAAAATATACATTCTCATTTTTCAAATGTGTCAAATGTTTGTTTTAGTAATATTTGTGTACATGGGCTCCCACTTCACTATTTACACTCGTCTCGCAACACATTCAGATCACAACGTCTTTATAATTATAAACATTTATACTCAGTTAGGTGTGTCAGAACTTTAGACTGGCAGCATTTGACACATAATATTGACGTTTATTAAAGATATACAACTCATAATGTTTTGTATGATTCTGATTCTTCACAGTTAAAAAACTAATTTTGGTGTAATTATTTATTTTGGTCTGTTGAGCTATTTTTATTATAATTTACACAGTGTGGGTTAAGTGAACAAGTGCAACACACTAGTATCTGTACTTAATGTTAGACAAAAGTGCAATATGAATAGCTTGAAATGTAATACAAAAAAGAGCTGCCTGTTTAAATAACATCATATCAAAGATGCAACTGGTTGTTAACACAATGAGTCACGCATAATTATACAGTGAATTGTATTTTGATATTTTTGTAGAAGCAGAGTTAAAAAACAGCCACTTACCTGGAACACCTTATTACAGATCTGACAAAATCAGTGCAGTAAGTTTTAATTTTCACACTCGTTTTGTATTTAATCTCTTGGTGGGTTTTATGTTGGCTATTCATATTATTTAGGTAACTTTACTTTTAGAATCTACAGTGCATCCAGGAGGTATTCACAGCACTTCACTTTTCCTACATGTCTTATTCCAAAATGGATCAAATTCATTTTTCCCCTCAAACTTCTACACACAATACCCCATAATGACAAAGAGAAAACAGTTTGTTTAATTTTTTTGCAATTAATTACAAATAAAGAACAAATAATCTCATGCACATAAGTCTCACAGCCTTACTCAATACTTTGTTGAAGCACCTTTGTAAGCAATTACATCCTCAAGTCTTTCTGAGTATGATACTACAAACTTGGCACACCTATGTTTGGACAGTTTCTCCCGTTCTTCTCTACAGAACCTCTCAAGCTCCATCTGGTTGGATGGGGAGTGTCGGTGCACTGCCATTTTCAGATCTCTCCAGAGACGTTCAGTCGGGATCATTGGGCGGCCAGCTCTAGGAAGAGTCCTGGTGGTTACAAACCTCTATTCATGGATGATGGAGGCCACTGAGCTCATTGGGACCTTCAATGCTGCAGAAATGTTTCTGTACCTTCTTCAGATCTGTGCCTCCATACAATCCTGTCTTGGAGGTCTACAGACAATTCCTTGGTCTTTATGGCTTAGTTTGTGCTCTGACTTGGTTTGTACTGTTGACTATGGGATCTTATATAGACGGTGTGTGTCTTTCCAAATTATGCCCAATCAACTGGACTGACCGCAGGTGGACTCCAGTCAGGTTTTGGAAACAGCTGAAGGATGATCAGTGGAAACAGGAGCACCTGAGCTCAGTTTTGAGTGTCATGGCAACGCTGTGATATTTTTATTCCTAGTAATTTTGCTCCATTTGTGTTGGACCTTTTCACTAGTGTGTGTGTGTGTATGTGGATGTGGGTGTTACACTGCCCCCTAGTGTGTGTGTTCAATAGTGTGTGTATATGTGGGCACTGTGGATTATATATATATATATATATATATATATATATATATATATATATATATATATATATATATATATATATATAAGTTTACCATCAGCTGGATAAACTGCATTTAATCCATTTGTGCAGTGAAACACCCCATATACACACACTAGTGAACATACACACTAGAGGGCAGTGAGCACACGTGCCCGGAGTGGTAGGCAGCCCTATCAACGGCGTCCGGGCAGCAGTTGGGCTTAGGTGCCTTGCCTTGTTGTCTAAGTGTTATCTAACATGACATAATAGCTTAATCTATCTCATAAATGCTTCATGAAACCTTTGCTTAAGATGCTCTTTATATTTGATTGTGAAAGTTAGACAGTGCTGACCAATCATAAAAAGATGCTACAAGTTCTATGTGAAAAAAGTGCAAATTAAAAGAAACACCAGGATTTCATAACTGAGTGATGTTGAGTTCTATGTATTTATTTATACACAGCTTGATTGTGATGTTATTGTGATGGCTGGTTCAGTAAAGTGCATCTAGTCTAATGTATTATTAACAGCTCAGTTGTTTAAAGCATTGAATTGGTTTCAGTATCAGTGGGGTTGTGGTATTAGTGGTGGACATAAAGTGGTATTGAACCTCTCTAAATAATAATACAAATAAGGCTTTCATATTACACTGATGGCATATGAAGACCCACTATTCTGGATAGCAGTCTAATATATATACATATATACTTTATAAAATGTATTAAAAATGACCAGAATATATGAAATATGGAGCACACCCAATAATGGCATATGGAATACCCAATAATAATAAATGTGGTAGCAGCAATATTATAGAAGTTACAATAATAGAAAGTCAGTATAGGTCGCAACAGGAAATGGGGACATCTAATTAAAATTTCATTGGCCAATTATTCTCCATCAGCTAATGCGACGAGATGATTTAGTCTGTGATGTTAATGAGTGTGCAGCAGGTGGGTGTACAAAGGGACAGTTTGACTGTTCTGGTGATTCTGCCCCATCACCTCCTAGAGAACAGCTGGCCGGTGTCAAAAACCTCATTATCCTGCTGCCACAATGCAGTCTGCTGTGATAGGGTCAGTCTGACACTCACACATGCACACATGCTCGTCTTCACACTTCCGTATTTTCAGTATTCCTCACTCTGACTGATCATTAAGATGTTTGGACGGCAAACCTAAAATCTGACTGACACGTCTGAGACAGCACTCCTCGTTTACAGCAACCCCTGAAATCTGGAATCTGAAAAGAGTTTCACGCATGGAGATTTGACAAACAGACTTCATTAACAAAGTTCACAGTAGCAACACTTGTTAAAAGAATTGGATCTGTCAGAAACATTTTTCCTCCTAACCATTTATACCAGCTTAGTCATTCTTAAGGACATGACTGTGAGAGAAACAGATCCCTATTTGCTTTTAGGGCATCATTACATACGTCAACCATTTTTCATTTGGAGTCTGAATAGTAAAATGGAATTTGAGTGATTGAGAGTGATCTCGAACACTGTACTTACGACTTCTAGTGAACACTGTAGATTACCATTACAATAGCAGACACTAGTGCTGCTCATTATAGGGCAAAAACATGACAGGTAATAACTGCATATTACCATTAGTCCAATTAGTGTAGCCCAATGAGGTCGGGTTTGTTAGACATTTAGAAAAATAAATAGTTCTAAATAGCGCTCGCCTATATTAATGCTACTAATGTACCACTAACATTGTCATACCACTACAACTAAGATACTTGATGCTAAAGCTGATACACCACTGCAACCAGCTTTCCACTAACCACTAACTACTATATCACTAACTTACTGCTACCACTATTATATAACTAACATTAAATATCTCTACAACTAACCTACCACTAATATACCACTAACACTAACATCCCTCTACAACTAACCTAAAACTAACTTACTGCTACCACTAATACACCACTAACACTAACATCCCTCTACAACTAACCTACCACTAACTTACTGCTACCACTAATACACCACTAACACTAACATCCCTCTACAACTAACCTACCACTAACTTACTGCTACCACTAATATACCACTAACACTAACATCCCTCTACAACTAATCTACCACTAATTTACTGCTACCACTAATATACCACTAACACTAACATCCCTCTACAACTAACCTACCACTAACTTACTGCTACTACTAATATACCTCTAACATCCCTCTACAACTAACCTACCACTAACTTACTGCTACCACTAATATACCACTAACACTAACATCCCTCTACAACTAACCTACCACTAATTTACTGCTACCACTAATACACCACTAACACTAACATCCCTCTACAACTAACCTACCACTAATTTACTGCTACCACTAATATACCACTAACACTAACATCCCTCTACAACTAACCTACCACTAACTTACTGCTACCACTAATATACCACTAACACTAACATCCCTCTACAACTAACCTACCACTAACTTACTGCTACCAATAATATACCACTAACATCCCTCTACAACTAACCTACCACTAACTTACTGCTACCACTAATATACAACTAACACTAACATCCCTCTACAACTAACCTACCACTAACTTACTGCTACCACTAATATACCACTAACATCCCTCTACAACTAACCTACCACTAACTTACTGCTACTACTAATATACCTCTAACATCCCTCTACAACTAACCTACCACTAACTTACTGCTACCACTAATATAACACTAACACTAACATCCCTCTACAACTAACCTACCACTAACTTACTGCTACCACTAATATACAACTAACACTAACATACGTCTACAACTAACCTACCACTAACTTACTGCTACCACTAATATACCACTAACACTAACATCCCTCTACAACTAACCTACCACTAATTTACAGCTACCACTAATATACCACTAACACTAACATCCCTCTACAACTAACCTACCACTAACTTACTGCTACCACTAATATACAACTAACACTAACATACGTCTACAACTAACCTACCACTAACTTACTGCTACCACTAATATACCACTAACACTAACATCCCTCTACAACTAACCTACCACTAACTTACTGCTACCACTAATATACCACTAACACTAACATCCCTCTACAACTAACCTACCACTAATTTACTGCTACCACTAATATACCTCTAACACTAACATCCCTCTACAACTAACCTACCACTAATTTACTGCTACCACTAATATACCACTAACACTAACATCCCTCTACAACTAACCTACCACTAATTTACTGCTACCACTAATACACAACTAACACTAACATCCCTCTACAACTAACCTACCACTAACTTACTGCTACTACTAATATACCACTAACACTAACATCCCTCTACAACTAACCTACCACTAACTTACTGCTACCACTAATATACCACTAACACTAACATCCCTCTACAACTAACCTACCACTAACTTACTGCTACCACTAATATACAACTAACACTAACATACGTCTACAACTAACCTACCACTAACTTACTGCTACCACTAATATACAACTAACACTAACATACGTCTACAACTAACCTACCACTAACTTACTGCTACCACTAATATACCACTAACACTAACATCCCTCTACAATTAACCTACCACTAATTTACTGCTACCACTAATATACCACTAACACTAACATCCCTCTACAACTAACCTACCACTAACTTACTGCTACCACTAATACACCACTAACACTAACATCCCTCTACAACTAACCTACCACTAACTTACTGCTACCACTAATATACCACTAACATCCCTCTACAACTAACCTACCACTAACTTACTGCTACCACTAATATACCACTAACACTAACATACCTTTACAGCTAACCTACCACTAACTTACTGCTACCACTAATATACCACTAACATCCCTCTACAACTAACCTACCACTAACTTACTGCTACCACTAATATACCACTAACACTAACATCCCTCTACAACTAACCTACCACTAACTTACTGCTACCACTAATATACAACTAACACTAACATCCCTCTACAACTAACCTACCACTAACTTACTGCTACTACTAATATACCTCTAACATCCCTCTACAACTAACCTACCACTAACTTACTGCTACCACTAATATACCACTAACACTAACATCCCTCTACAACTAACCTACCACTAACTTACTGCTACCACTAATATACCACTAACACTAACATCCCTCTACAACTAACCAACCACTAACTTACTGCTACTACTAATATACCACTAACACTATCATCCCTCTACAACTAACCTACCACTAACTTACTGCTACTACTAATATAACACTAACATCCCTCTACAACTAACCAACCACTAACTTACTGCTACTACTAATATACCACTAACACTATCATCCCTCTACAACTAACCTACCACTAACTTACTGCTACCACTAATATACCACTAACATCCCTCTACAACTAACCTACCACTAACTTACTGCTACTACTAATATACCTCTAACATCCCTCTACAACTAACCTACCACTAACTTACTGCTACCACTAATATAACACTAACACTAACATCCCTCTACAACTAACCTACCACTAACTTACTGCTACCACTAATATACAACTAACACTAACATACGTCTACAACTAACCTACCACTAACTTACTGCTACCACTAATATACCACTAACACTAACATCCCTCTACAACTAATCTACCACTAATTTACTGCTACCACTAATATACCACTAACACTAACATCCCTCTACAACTAACCTACCACTAATTTACTGCTACCACTAATATACCACTAACACTAACATCCCTCTACAACTAACCTACCACTAACTTACTGCTACTACTAATATACCTCTAACATCCCTCTACAACTAACCTACCACTAACTTACTGCTACCACTAATATACCACTAACACTAACATCCCTCTACAACTAACCTACCACTAATTTACAGCTACCACTAATATACCACTAACACTAACATCCCTCTACAACTAACCTACCACTAACTTACTGCTACCACTAATATACAACTAACACTAACATACGTCTACAACTAACCTACCACTAACTTACTGCTACCACTAATATACCACTAACACTAACATCCCTCTACAACTAACCTACCACTAACTTACTGCTACCACTAATATACCACTAACACTAACATCCCTCTACAACTAACCTACCACTAATTTACTGCTACCACTAATATACCTCTAACACTAACATCCCTCTACAACTAACCTACCACTAATTTACTGCTACCACTAATATACCACTAACACTAACATCCCTCTACAACTAACCTACCACTAATTTACTGCTACCACTAATACACAACTAACACTAACATCCCTCTACAACTAACCTACCACTAACTTACTGCTACTACTAATATACCACTAACACTAACATCCCTCTACAACTAACCTACCACTAACTTACTGCTACCACTAATATACAACTAACACTAACATACGTCTACAACTAACCTACCACTAACTTACTGCTACCACTAATATACAACTAACACTAACATACGTCTACAACTAACCTACCACTAACTTACTGCTACCACTAATATACCACTAACACTAACATCCCTCTACAATTAACCTACCACTAATTTACTGCTACCACTAATATACCACTAACACTAACATCCCTCTACAACTAACCTACCACTAACTTACTGCTACCACTAATACACCACTAACACTAACATCCCTCTACAACTAACCTACCACTAACTTACTGCTACCACTAATATACCACTAACATCCCTCTACAACTAACCTACCACTAACTTACTGCTACCACTAATATACCACTAACACTAACATACCTCTACAGCTAACCTACCACTAACTTACTGCTACCACTAATATACCACTAACATCCCTCTACAACTAACCTACCACTAACTTACTGCTACCACTAATATACCACTAACACTAACATCCCTCTACAACTAACCTACCACTAACTTACTGCTACCACTAATATACAACTAACACTAACATACGTCTACAACTAACCTACCACTAACTTACTGCTACCACTAATATACCACTAACACTAACATCCCTCTACAACTAATCTACCACTAATTTACTGCTACCACTAATATACCACTAACACTAACATCCCTCTACAACTAACCTACCACTAATTTACTGCTACCACTAATATACCACTAACACTAACATCCCTCTACAACTAACCTACCACTAACTTACTGCTACTACTAATATACCTCTAACATCCCTCTACAACTAACCTACCACTAACTTACTGCTACCACTAATATACCACTAACACTAACATCCCTCTACAACTAACCTACCACTAATTTACAGCTACCACTAATATACCACTAACACTAACATCCCTCTACAACTAACCTACCACTAACTTACTGCTACCACTAATATACAACTAACACTAACATACGTCTACAACTAACCTACCACTAACTTACTGCTACCACTAATATACCACTAACACTAACATCCCTCTACAACTAACCTACCACTAACTTACTGCTACCACTAATATACCACTAACACTAACATCCCTCTACAACTAACCTACCACTAACTTACTGCTACCACTAATATACCACTAACACTAACATCCCTCTACAACTAACCTACCACTAATTTACTGCTACCACTAATATACCTCTAACACTAACATCCCTCTACAACTAACCTACCACTAATTTACTGCTACCACTAATATACCACTAACACTAACATCCCTCTACAACTAACCTACCACTAATTTACTGCTACCACTAATACACAACTAACACTAACATCCCTCTACAACTAACCTACCACTAACTTACTGCTACTACTAATATACCACTAACACTAACATCCCTCTACAACTAACCTACCACTAACTTACTGCTACCACTAATATACCACTAACACTAACATCCCTCTACAACTAACCTACCACTAACTTACTGCTACCACTAATATACAACTAACACTAACATACGTCTACAACTAACCTACCACTAACTTACTGCTACCACTAATATACAACTAACACTAACATACGTCTACAACTAACCTACCACTAACTTACTGCTACCACTAATATACCACTAACACTAACATCCCTCTACAATTAACCTACCACTAATTTACTGCTACCACTAATATACCACTAACACTAACATCCCTCTACAACTAACCTACCACTAACTTACTGCTACCACTAATACACCACTAACACTAACATCCCTCTACAACTAACCTACCACTAACTTACTGCTACCACTAATATACCACTAACATCCCTCTACAACTAACCTACCACTAA
Source organism: Megaleporinus macrocephalus (assembly GCA_021613375.1). NCBI lineage: Eukaryota > Metazoa > Chordata > Actinopteri > Characiformes > Anostomidae > Megaleporinus > Megaleporinus macrocephalus. The sequence continues at coordinate 42,665,713 of CM038713.1, forward strand.
CTTACTGCTACCACTAATATACCACTAACACTAACATACCTCTACAGCTAACCTACCACTAACTTACTGCTACCACTAATATACCACTAACATCCCTCTACAACTAACCTACCACTAACTTACTGCTACCACTAATATACCACTAACACTAACATCCCTCTACAACTAACCTACCACTAACTTACTGCTACCACTAATATACAACTAACACTAACATCCCTCTACAACTAACCTACCACTAACTTACTGCTACCACTAATATACCACTAACACTAACATCCCTCTACAATTAACCTACCACTAATTTACTGCTACCACTAATATACCACTAACACTAACATCCCTCTACAACTAACCTACCACTAACTTACTGCTACCACTAATATACAACTAACACTAACATCCCTCTACAACTAACCTACCACTAACTTACTGCTACTACTAATATACCTCTAACATCCCTCTACAACTAACCTACCACTAACTTACTGCTACCACTAATATAACACTAACACTAACATCCCTCTACAACTAACCTACCACTAACTTACTGCTACCACTAATATACAACTAACACTAACATACGTCTACAACTAACCTACCACTAACTTACTGCTACCACTAATATACCACTAACACTAACATCCCTCTACAACTAACCTACCACTAATTTACAGCTACCACTAATATACCACTAACACTAACATCCCTCTACAACTAACCTACCACTAACTTACTGCTACCACTAATATACAACTAACACTAACATACGTCTACAACTAACCTACCACTAACTTACTGCTACCACTAATATACCACTAACACTAACATCCCTCTACAACTAACCTACCACTAACTTACTGCTACCACTAATATACCACTAACACTAACATCCCTCTACAACTAACCTACCACTAATTTACTGCTACCACTAATATACCTCTAACACTAACATCCCTCTACAACTAACCTACCACTAATTTACTGCTACCACTAATATACCACTAACACTAACATCCCTCTACAACTAACCTACCACTAATTTACTGCTACCACTAATACACAACTAACACTAACATCCCTCTACAACTAACCTACCACTAACTTACTGCTACTACTAATATACCACTAACACTAACATCCCTCTACAACTAACCTACCACTAACTTACTGCTACCACTAATATACCACTAACACTAACATCCCTCTACAACTAACCTACCACTAACTTACTGCTACCACTAATATACAACTAACACTAACATACGTCTACAACTAACCTACCACTAACTTACTGCTACCACTAATATACAACTAACACTAACATACGTCTACAACTAACCTACCACTAACTTACTGCTACCACTAATATACCACTAACACTAACATCCCTCTACAATTAACCTACCACTAATTTACTGCTACCACTAATATACCACTAACACTAACATCCCTCTACAACTAACCTACCACTAACTTACTGCTACCACTAATACACCACTAACACTAACATCCCTCTACAACTAACCTACCACTAACTTACTGCTACCACTAATATACCACTAACATCCCTCTACAACTAACCTACCACTAACTTACTGCTACCACTAATATACCACTAACACTAACATACCTTTACAGCTAACCTACCACTAACTTACTGCTACCACTAATATACCACTAACATCCCTCTACAACTAACCTACCACTAACTTACTGCTACCACTAATATACCACTAACACTAACATCCCTCTACAACTAACCTACCACTAACTTACTGCTACCACTAATATACAACTAACACTAACATCCCTCTACAACTAACCTACCACTAACTTACTGCTACTACTAATATACCTCTAACATCCCTCTACAACTAACCTACCACTAACTTACTGCTACCACTAATATACCACTAACACTAACATCCCTCTACAACTAACCTACCACTAACTTACTGCTACCACTAATATACCACTAACACTAACATCCCTCTACAACTAACCAACCACTAACTTACTGCTACTACTAATATACCACTAACACTATCATCCCTCTACAACTAACCTACCACTAACTTACTGCTACTACTAATATAACACTAACATCCCTCTACAACTAACCAACCACTAACTTACTGCTACTACTAATATACCACTAACACTATCATCCCTCTACAACTAACCTACCACTAACTTACTGCTACCACTAATATACCACTAACATCCCTCTACAACTAACCTACCACTAACTTACTGCTACTACTAATATACCTCTAACATCCCTCTACAACTAACCTACCACTAACTTACTGCTACCACTAATATAACACTAACACTAACATCCCTCTACAACTAACCTACCACTAACTTACTGCTACCACTAATATACAACTAACACTAACATACGTCTACAACTAACCTACCACTAACTTACTGCTACCACTAATATACCACTAACACTAACATCCCTCTACAACTAATCTACCACTAATTTACTGCTACCACTAATATACCACTAACACTAACATCCCTCTACAACTAACCTACCACTAATTTACTGCTACCACTAATATACCACTAACACTAACATCCCTCTACAACTAACCTACCACTAACTTACTGCTACTACTAATATACCTCTAACATCCCTCTACAACTAACCTACCACTAACTTACTGCTACCACTAATATACCACTAACACTAACATCCCTCTACAACTAACCTACCACTAATTTACAGCTACCACTAATATACCACTAACACTAACATCCCTCTACAACTAACCTACCACTAACTTACTGCTACCACTAATATACAACTAACACTAACATACGTCTACAACTAACCTACCACTAACTTACTGCTACCACTAATATACCACTAACACTAACATCCCTCTACAACTAACCTACCACTAACTTACTGCTACCACTAATATACCACTAACACTAACATCCCTCTACAACTAACCTACCACTAATTTACTGCTACCACTAATATACCTCTAACACTAACATCCCTCTACAACTAACCTACCACTAATTTACTGCTACCACTAATATACCACTAACACTAACATCCCTCTACAACTAACCTACCACTAATTTACTGCTACCACTAATACACAACTAACACTAACATCCCTCTACAACTAACCTACCACTAACTTACTGCTACTACTAATATACCACTAACACTAACATCCCTCTACAACTAACCTACCACTAACTTACTGCTACCACTAATATACAACTAACACTAACATACGTCTACAACTAACCTACCACTAACTTACTGCTACCACTAATATACAACTAACACTAACATACGTCTACAACTAACCTACCACTAACTTACTGCTACCACTAATATACCACTAACACTAACATCCCTCTACAATTAACCTACCACTAATTTACTGCTACCACTAATATACCACTAACACTAACATCCCTCTACAACTAACCTACCACTAACTTACTGCTACCACTAATACACCACTAACACTAACATCCCTCTACAACTAACCTACCACTAACTTACTGCTACCACTAATATACCACTAACATCCCTCTACAACTAACCTACCACTAACTTACTGCTACCACTAATATACCACTAACACTAACATACCTCTACAGCTAACCTACCACTAACTTACTGCTACCACTAATATACCACTAACATCCCTCTACAACTAACCTACCACTAACTTACTGCTACCACTAATATACCACTAACACTAACATCCCTCTACAACTAACCTACCACTAACTTACTGCTACCACTAATATACAACTAACACTAACATACGTCTACAACTAACCTACCACTAACTTACTGCTACCACTAATATACCACTAACACTAACATCCCTCTACAACTAATCTACCACTAATTTACTGCTACCACTAATATACCACTAACACTAACATCCCTCTACAACTAACCTACCACTAATTTACTGCTACCACTAATATACCACTAACACTAACATCCCTCTACAACTAACCTACCACTAACTTACTGCTACTACTAATATACCTCTAACATCCCTCTACAACTAACCTACCACTAACTTACTGCTACCACTAATATACCACTAACACTAACATCCCTCTACAACTAACCTACCACTAATTTACAGCTACCACTAATATACCACTAACACTAACATCCCTCTACAACTAACCTACCACTAACTTACTGCTACCACTAATATACAACTAACACTAACATACGTCTACAACTAACCTACCACTAACTTACTGCTACCACTAATATACCACTAACACTAACATCCCTCTACAACTAACCTACCACTAACTTACTGCTACCACTAATATACCACTAACACTAACATCCCTCTACAACTAACCTACCACTAACTTACTGCTACCACTAATATACCACTAACACTAACATCCCTCTACAACTAACCTACCACTAATTTACTGCTACCACTAATATACCTCTAACACTAACATCCCTCTACAACTAACCTACCACTAATTTACTGCTACCACTAATATACCACTAACACTAACATCCCTCTACAACTAACCTACCACTAATTTACTGCTACCACTAATACACAACTAACACTAACATCCCTCTACAACTAACCTACCACTAACTTACTGCTACTACTAATATACCACTAACACTAACATCCCTCTACAACTAACCTACCACTAACTTACTGCTACCACTAATATACCACTAACACTAACATCCCTCTACAACTAACCTACCACTAACTTACTGCTACCACTAATATACAACTAACACTAACATACGTCTACAACTAACCTACCACTAACTTACTGCTACCACTAATATACAACTAACACTAACATACGTCTACAACTAACCTACCACTAACTTACTGCTACCACTAATATACCACTAACACTAACATCCCTCTACAATTAACCTACCACTAATTTACTGCTACCACTAATATACCACTAACACTAACATCCCTCTACAACTAACCTACCACTAACTTACTGCTACCACTAATACACCACTAACACTAACATCCCTCTACAACTAACCTACCACTAACTTACTGCTACCACTAATATACCACTAACATCCCTCTACAACTAACCTACCACTAACTTACTGCTACCACTAATATACCACTAACACTAACATACCTCTACAGCTAACCTACCACTAACTTACTGCTACCACTAATATACCACTAACATCCCTCTACAACTAACCTACCACTAACTTACTGCTACCACTAATATACCACTAACACTAACATCCCTCTACAACTAACCTACCACTAACTTACTGCTACCACTAATATACAACTAACACTAACATCCCTCTACAACTAACCTACCACTAACTTACTGCTACCACTAATATACCACTAACACTAACATCCCTCTACAATTAACCTACCACTAATTTACTGCTACCACTAATATACCACTAACACTAACATCCCTCTACAACTAACCTACCACTAACTTACTGCTACCACTAATATACAACTAACACTAACATCCCTCTACAACTAACCTACCACTAACTTACTGCTACTACTAATATACCTCTAACATCCCTCTACAACTAACCTACCACTAACTTACTGCTACCACTAATATACCACTAACACTAACATCCCTCTACAACTAACCTACCACTAACTTACTGCTACCACTAATATACCACTAACACTAACATCCCTCTACAACTAACCAACCACTAACTTACTGCTACTACTAATATACCACTAACACTATCATCCCTCTACAACTAACCTACCACTAACTTACTGCTACTACTAATATAACACTAACATCCCTCTACAACTAACCAACCACTAACTTACTGCTACTACTAATATACCACTAACACTATCATCCCTCTACAACTAACCTACCACTAACTTACTGCTACCACTAATATACCACTAACACTATCATCCCTCTACAACTAACCTACCACTAACTTACTGCTACTACTAATATAACACTAACATCCCTCTACAACTAACCTACCACTAACTTACTGCTACCACTAATATACCACTAACACTAACATCCCTCTACAACTAACCTACCACTAACTTACTGCTACCACTAATACACCACTAACACTAACATCCCTCTACAACTAACCTACCACTAACTTACTGCTACTACTAATATACCTCTAACATCCCTCTACAACTAACCTACCACTAACTTACTGCTACTACTAATATACCTCTAACATCCCTCTACAACTAACCTACCACTAACTTACTGCTACCACAATCTAGAGTAGTGTGAATGGAGGGACAACACTGTAGTGGAGGACAACAATCAGGAACATTGTTCATGAGGAAGAACATTCTAGATCTATCCTGCCACTACCACTAACCCTCCTCTAACACGAACCTTCTACTAACCACCATTGAGCTTGGCTCAATCAAATTACCTTCTCATTGCTTCACTCCTCCCACCAGATTCCCTCACTCGTTCTCCTTCCAGTCCCAAATGCATTTGTCTCACAATCTCTTTCCCACCGCTCGTCTCTCATTGTCTCCTGAAGAACAGAGAAGGGGAATTCCGGACAGGGCGGAATTTTTCCGCATTTCCTTTTTCCCGGCGCAGCCGCACGATCAGGCTGGACGGAAGATGTCCCGAGATGCCGTGCTCTTCATCAAAAGCTTTTCGGGCACGTCAGCGGTGGATGTGCGCTACCTTTGTAGTGCCAAGGCCCGGCAGGAACAAAGCCTCGCTCGAATGGTGCCTTCAGCATTGCAGATGGAGGGAAAGCTCATAGAATGACATCTCAATGTCACCGGACTGGAACTCTTTCAAAAACGCGCCTCAGCTCCCGCGGGGGTGTCCCCCCCTCATTAAGGATGCCTGGCACACACACACGGGCATATTGTTATTCATTCTTTTTCAAGTCAACTCAAGTTCACACACTTTATTACCCATACAGATTAAGGCACTTACTCTTTCTCCGTCCTCTCCCGCGGGTGAAAATAAATCTGAATGAAAGGGCGAGCGATAGGTGCCGTCCTTCCGTCCAGGCGGCCCCGGCTTGACAACTGCTGATTGCTGCTTTCCCGTCCCATCCCCGACGTCACAAATTGGTTTCTCACCTCGCCTTCCAGCTTTAGAATCAATTTCGTGAATACAGGCTTGTGGCGCCTATACCTGGCAGTACATGCATCACTGCATCAAACAGGAGTAATGAACAGTAGCACTGGGCCCCCAGGGACCAGTCCGGGTCTGACAGCAATCAGCGTTTTTCAGATGGGAGATGACAAACCACTTACTGCCTCGTGCTTACCTTTATAAAGGCCAGAGCCACCCTGGACGGCAAAGCTACCAAATCAGGTACCGCACCAGAGGAGGGCGCCGAATAGTTATTTGTACTCAGGATTTCTATTTGAACTTCAGCTCAAGATTCTGTTTTCTTTTCCACACATACGTCCTAATATCTTTTTCATTCTGTTCATCTATTCCGTTCTGTTATGCTGACCATACACTAGAAGACTTTTACTTTTCCACTAACTGGCCACTTTATTAGAAACACCAACCTTGGACTTCCACTAACTGGCCACTTTATTAGAAACACACATCTTGAATTTCCACTAACTGGCCACTTTATTAGAAACACCCACCTTAAACTTCCACTAACTGGCCACTTTATTAGAAACACATACCTTGTATTTCCACTAACTGCCCACTTTATTAGAAACACCCACCTTAAACTTCCACTAACTGGCCACTTTATTAGAAACACATACCTTGTATTTCCACTAACTGCCCACTTTATTAGAAACACACACCTTGTACTTCCACTAACTTGCCACTTTATTAGAAACACACACCTTGAATTTCCACTAACTGGCCACTTTATTAGAAACACACATCTTGAATTTCCACTAACTGGCCACTTTATTAGAAACACACACCTTATACTTCCACTAACTGGCCACTTTATTAGAAACACACACCTTATACTTCCACTAACTGGCCACTTTATTAGAAACACACATCTTGAATTTCCACTAACTGGCCACTTTATTGGAAACACACACCTTGAACTTCAACTAACTGGGCACTTTATTAGAAACACACCTTGTACTTCCACTAACTGGCCACTTTATTAGAAACACCCACCTTAAATTTCCACTAACTGGCCACTTTATTAGAAACACACACCTTGTACTTCCACTAACTGGCCACTTTATTAGAAACACACACCTTGAATTTCCACTAACTGGCCACTTTATTAGAAACACACACCTTGTACTTCTACTAACTGGCCACTTTATTAGAAACACACACCTTGAACTTCCACTAACTGGCCACTTTATTAGAAACACACACCTTGTACTTCCACTAACTGGCCACTTTATTAGAAACACACCTTGAATTTCCACTAAATGGCCCCTTTATTAGAAACACACACCTTGTACTTCCACTAACTGGCCACTTTATTAGAAACACACCTTGAATTTCCACTAACTGGCCACTTTATTAGAAACACACACCTTATACTTCCACTAACTGCCCACTTTATTAGAAACACACACCTTGGACTTCCACTAACTGGCCACTTTATTAGAAACACACACCTTGTACTTCCACTAACTGGCAATTGCAAAACTGTTAATAGACATGTCTGCACATTAACATGTTTTAACTGCGTGTATGGAACTATAATCACTGGGTTTATTTAAAGGCACACATTTTAAAATTTTAAGTGCTGCTAGACTCTGTTTTTGATTGGTCTTGCTCAGAGGCAGAACTGGCAGGAGTACAAAATCCAGGCTCCTCAGGCTGTCTAGGGATTGTGGCCACTCTCTAGGTAGAGGAATGGTAGTTTATTGCTCTGTGTAGAGGGGATCTTGCTTGTTTATAGTCAATTGACTGTGCTGAGCATCAGAGGACATCATAATGGCACTGTGAAGCTTTTATTAATCATTCTGAACGCAGCAGCTCTGGTAATAAACTGGCTGCTCATTATTACTGTACTAAGCAATAACGAGGGTGAAGCGGGGCAGCACCTTCTTATGTATGATACTGTGATATCGATCCGAATAGGCAGCACCCAAGTAGTGCTTTAATGAGCGCACTCTGTTAACACACAAATATAACACGTACTTGAAAAAAAAAATAGCTCACTATAGTCACTGCTTTATAAAGTAGTAATAAACCATGGTTAGTTAATTAGGCCTGATAAGGCTTCATTAAGGCACTGTAATCAATACCTAGATTACGATGTATAATACATTAGCACAAGCACTCTGTTATGAATGCATAATTCATCCCAGTTATTGTTTAATAAAGCAGCAATAGCAAGTTAATTATTCACCATCTGTTAATTTCCTAAGGCTCAATAAAGTTATTACAAGGTTATTACACCACGCTGTCTTGTGAACGACCTTCTTTTTTGTTTTTCACTCTTTTCACACACAGACGAGATTAATGATTTAAAAAAAACCCTGGTGTGCTACCTGAGGCTCTCCCCTTGACCGCTGCGGTCATGTCTCTTCTCGATACTGTATTCCATCTGTTATCGTCCCCACTTTGCGTCAGCCCCCCTCCATCATCATTCATCACTGGTCAGGATCGCCGACGACCAGATGTTATTTAGGAGGAATCCATGTGATCAGAAATGGGCTTTGGGGTCTGAAACTGACCACTGATGAAGGGCTACAGGGCTGGACTCCCAGTGAGATAGATTTATATATAGTTGTTATGTGTGCAGCAGGGTTGCTTGGGTCACGTTGTGCTGGACTGTGCTATAGCTGGGGCAGCGTTGGGGTCTACCATGTAGGGTGGCTGTTGGACGTTTCAGTCAAAGATGGGTCAGTTTTGACAGTGACCGTGTTCAATACAGGAGCTAAGGTGCTATGATTCCTGTAGGGCTGGGCGATAAAACAATAACGATAATTATTGGAAATAACGTTTCCTCGATAGAACTAGAAGATCGATAGAAAGTCGATAGAGTTGAGTTCCGTCTATGTTTTGAAAGTCAACACGAACAGCCAATGAGAATGAGAATAGTGCCGCCCCAAACCAATCAGGTAGCTGAACTAGAGTTCCAGCCACTTCATGTTCGGCTGAAGCACACAGGACAGAGTGTAGGCATAGGGGCAGCTTAACCCATGTACTAGTAATCTGGTTACTGCAGGCGTCACAGTTGAGCAGAGAGAATAAAATAAGAGAAAAACGTTAAACTACTACTGAAAGAATTATGTTACACGTGTTAATAATCTATAAATAATCTGCTAAGATAAGACAAACAGGTAAACAGGTGCTGTCCTGCTGCTGTGTTGATGGGATGTTTGATCTTCAAGGTCTCGTGTATAGCAGTTGTACTGTTGTGATCATCTCCACTGTGCGGAGCTGACAGAGCACCACACTGTTGTGTTTCTGTGTGAAACACTCCCACAACTTGTACGCGAGTGATTGTTTGCAGCTGCAGCTCACACTCTGGATAAATCTATGCTTTTAGTGGGCGCGGCCACCTTAGCAACGCATCGATGCACGTTATGCTAATCGACGTAATTTTGTAATTAATAAAGATAAATATGTATACTGTAGGAGTTTGAGTGAGAACGCTGAGGCAAAGTTGACTTTATAACCAAAAATCTCGAGTAGGAAACTTTATTTTCTACTGAAAACAGAATCACTAAACCACCAACTCCCCATTAGAGCAGACAGAGAGTCGACTCACCGCTATGACTGAACATAAACAGTCCTTACCTCAGCCTGAACCAACAGCCTGCTTAACACAGTGTCTGTGTGTGAATACTCTTCATGATATATATATATATATATATATATATATATATATATATATATATATATATATATATATATATATATATATATATATATAAAATTGATTTGAAATACAGTTGTGTAATGTTTTATAGTACATAGAAAATATATCACAATAACAACAATAACAATAGCAATAACAAAATTGGGAAATATTGATATATTCACTTCTCACTTAAAGTAAAAGGGCAATAGTGATTTGATTTATATCGTAATATATATCGATATCAACTGATATGAAAAAGGTTATCGTGATAAAATGTTTTCCCATATAGGCCAGCTCTAGTTTCCTGCATCTACACCTACTGCTTCCATTGACACCCTGTCAGAATTCCATGGGAACAGTCCAACAGCAGTGGTCAAGACTGGATTATAGAGGGTATCCAACTGACCTCCCAGAGTGACTTCTGAAAGGCAAACTTAATCTTCAGACTCAGAAATTGGATTTGTTGCCCAAATTAGATCTTTGGAGACGGCTGCCCACCCTGTTATTGGTAATTGACCAGATATCCTCAACCACGATAATGATGAAGGTATCAGTAACCACGCAACCATACTGGTGGTGTAGATTTTATACGTGGATGCAGGAAAGATGGAGATGCATCATTTTGCCCTCTTTAAATAATTGCTTAGGTCACAGATCAACTCTTTGGTGCTCTTCTAGATTCCCAACACTTGGGTCACTCTGGACTTGATGTTGTTTGTCTTGTTTTGTGAGTGACACAAAAGACACATTGAGATCCGATTTGAGTAGCCTGAGCAGCAAGTTTGGAAAAATCTGATTGGAATTGCATTTCCAACAACCATCACATGTGGTTTGGATCTGATTTGTGATGTCCAGGCAGTTCAAATCAGATTTGGCTGGTAGTGCCTTTGTGGCAGCATTAGTGTTCAGTGTGAATGCAGTAAACATATAAAATGTGTACGAGCTATTTTGTAATTAACTGAACAGAAAGATTCGGCTGGAATTCCCAGTGATCTCACACAATAAAAACCAATGACAGCATGAGGCTGAAGTCAGCTTCCTGTTCGCCGTTCAAGCGTTCCTGTGGAGTTCTTATTATTGTTATTATGCGTGAGACACCAAAATGCAACTGCTACACCATTTATGGTGGAACAGGAATGTCTGAACAAGAACCTGGAGAATAGGAAGCTGGCTTGGCTTCATATGAACTACAACAGTTTGCAGAAACAGCTGGAATCCAGATTTGAAAACATGGATGTGCAGACACTAATTTGAGTCCGTAGTGCTGGATTTTGGGTTAAAATCATAAAGTAAGCCAGGGGTTTTGTACCTTTTTCACCTCAAGGACCACCTATTTACCACTTGCCAATGAATTAGGAATATATATATATATATATATATATATATATATATATATATATATATATATATATATATATATATATACACAAAATTGTTGGTATACTTATACTTATAATATGTAAGAAAATCATCTAATAGAAACCAGACATTGCTTTTTAATTGTGGTTCAACAGAATAAAAAAAAATGATGAAACCGGCCTGGACGAAAATAATGGTACCCCTAGAAAATGAGCTATGGGTCCCAGAACAGGATAATGACCCAAAACACACAAGCAAAAACATCCAATAATGGCTAAGAGCAAAGTAATAAACTGTTCTGAAGTGGCCTTCTATAATCCCTGCTCTAAATCCTATTAAACATCTGTGGACAGGTGCAGAAGTCTCACTGAGAGTTAAAGAAATCACCTGATTGCAGTGATTGTCTCAAAAGGTTGTGCCACAAAATATTAAGTTTGTATGCATGCGTGTGTGTGTGTGTGTATATTTATATATATATATATATATATATATATATATATATACATACACTATATTACCAAAGTATTCACTCACCCATCCAGATAATTGAATTCAGGTGTTCCAATCACTTTCATGGCCACAGGTGTATAAAACCAAGTACCTAGTCATCCAGACTGCTTCTACACACATTAGTGAAAGAATGGGTCTCTCTCAGGAGCTCAGTGAACTCCAGCGTGGTACCGTGATAAGACGCCACCTGTGTAACGAGTTCAGTCATGAAATTATCTCACTACTAAATATTGTTATAACAAACTACAGACCTACAAACTTCATGTGGCCTTCAGATCAGCTCAGGAACAGAACATAGAGAGCTTCATGGAATGGGTTTCCCTGGCCGAGCTGTTGCATTCAAGGCTGTCTGACTGCATTGTGCCGAGTGTGAAGTTTGGTGGAGGGGGGATTATGGTGTGAGGTTGTTTTTCAGGAGGTGGGCTCGGCCCCTTAGATTTAGTGAAAGGAACTCTTAAGGCTTCAGCAGAACAAGAGATTCTGGACAATGTCATGCTCCCAATTTTGCGGAAACAGTTTGTGGACGGCCCCTTCCTGTTCCAACATGGCTGCCCACCAGTGCACAAAGCAGCTCCATAAAGACATGGATGAGTGAGTTTGGTGTTGAAAAACTTGACTGGCCTGCACAGAGTCCTGACCACAACCTGATAGAACACCTTTGGGATGAATTAGAGTGGAGACTGTGAGCCAGACATTCTCATCCAACATCAGTGTCTGACCTCACTAATGGTCTTCTGGAAGAATGGTCAAACATTCCCATAAACACTTTCCTAAACTGTGTGGAGAGCCCTCACAGAAGAGTTGAAGCTCATATTAAAGTCATATTAAAATCATATTAAAGCCTATAGATTAAGAATGGGACATCACTCAAGTTCATATGCACGTAAAGGCAGACGAGTGAATATGTTTGTCCATATAGTATATGTATATATATATATATATATATATATATATATATATATATATATATATATATATATATATATATATATATATATATATGCTCAATCCCCTGCTGGGGCTTCCAAAGTTAGCTTAGGACGTTCTGCTTGGAACGGTGTAGCATTAAAGATCATGATGACAACAAGAATTCGCTCTGACTGAGAGAGTGTATTCTGATAGAAATTCAGTTCATACTTCCATATAATAACATCTCCTTCCAGCTCACAGTGAAATTTCAGATATGAAAGTTTGAGGCTTTGTGGTCTTCGTGCTGCCACAGAAAAGAGATTACTGTGTCTGTTTCTCTGATATCACTTATCACGGTTAATAAGCCGAGCTGTTTAACTACTGCCGCATGCTACTGTCTCTGAGGCCTAAGCGCACTCTGATTAGAGAGGCAATGACTCAAACAGTGCTTATGCAACTGATAGACATTTCAAAGTTCTCCAATCCTTTTCTGCTCTGGAGCCCAAGGCGCTGCCTGACTGGAGCTGAATCACACTCATGTTGTTAGCAGTGCGCCACGGGCGGGTCAGCCGCCATGATCCTCTCCATTATGATGAGCTTCCGAAGGCCGACTCGGATCTTATATAATTTGGTCTGTGTTGCAGTGTTGTTGTTTTCTATTAGAGCAATTGGCCATGTGTATCCATATATCAATATAAATGTGCCATGAAACAGTTTATGAAATTTTTATGGCCGAGAGATTTTTATGAGAGTCTCTGGGGTGCCATTGTCTTCAGTAGAGTCTTTATGAGACTTCCTATAAATCCTTTATTCACAGTGCTATGTTATTGCATCTATAATGCATTACACAGTATGCATAATACCTTATAATGCCTGGCGTAAGCCTATATGATTGAAGATAAGTAGATATAATCAAAGGCATAACACTTATATAATCATTTATAAAGCAAAAGAATATGACTTTAGGTTTCATAATGCATTATAATCTCCACTCAGAGAACTGTAAACATGAATTTGATGATGCATTGCAATATATATATATATATATATATATATATAAGAATATTTTAGGCCCTGAGAGGGCGTAGAGGGCCATGACTGTTTACTGTCAAATGACAGTAAAACTGACCAATCATATCTTCCCTCTAAGTGGGCGGGCTTAACTGTATGATTAGTTTGCTGTTGCTAGTTTGCTAGTTTGCTAGTTTGCTGAGTCACGATGGAAGTCCATGCCCCGCCCCCTGACTGTCAAAACCACCCCCTCTGAAAACTCGAGCGCAAATATTTCTCTTGTCTGCAGAGAGCAGCGACGGTTCGCTACTGATATATATGTATATATACACTGTAAACCCGGATAAGTTAATTGTACTTAAAGAGTTTGAGGCAAGTGATTGCCTTAAAATATTTAAGTAATGCAAACTAGAGAAAATCAAATGGTTTGAGTAAAATCAACTTAAATGTCAAATAGACTGGAAGTAAACATTTAAAATACAAATACAATGAAATCTAAATTAAGTTAAAATATTACTGACCATGAAATTCAGCTCAACATTGAGTTTCCTGTAATCTAAATTAAGTTGTGAAAAAATAGTCTCCATAAAAAGCTGATGTTTTCTACGTCAAAAGAACACAGACAGCAGTTAAATTTAGTTTGATTTTATTTAAAACTACATCACTGGGAACATCTAGGATGATCCTGACCCTTGAAGGGTTCAGTAGTGACAATGACTGGTTTTGATTGGTCTAGTTAGAATACTGTTTATCTTACAATAATTCTTAAATACAGTTTACATACTGAAATGATAAAAACACAGTAAATTTTCTAACTTTAGATAAGCATCAACTGCAGAACAACAGTTTTACACCACTTGAACACGAAAAACATCTTACCAAGTTCCAGAATGTGAAAAAGAGAGGGAAGATGGTGTCTTGGTTAATTGTAGTCCTCTGTAGTCCTTCAAGAAAAGAAAACAATGGAGAAAATGTCCACTGTAGAGAAATCCCAGCACTACAGAGTTTCTGTCCGAGGAAAAGAAGTTAAACACAGAAAACACCAAATCTCAGAGTGAAAAATAGAAAAAAGACTTCAAAACCTTTACAAGCTCCACTAAACAACTCAAACTAGTCTTGATTGAACTGACCAATGAGAATCTGGCAAGGTGCTACAGGGGCGTGGTCCTAAAACCTGATGTTTTAAGTTTGTTCAACTTAAAAATATTAGCGTATTCAGTTATTCTTTCAAAATAGTAGAACAAACTAAAACATTTTAAGTAATGAAACAAAACTTTTGTTTTTAAGCATCAGTACATAAAGTCTTTACACAGAAACTAATTACGGGTTAACAGTGTATAAGCTTTTACCAGATGCCATAGTATGTAAGAAATATTCACAACAATTCTAATTAAAAATATCTCAATTAGTTTCTATTCCACGGGTAGAATGTTTAGTAGGGAGTTAAGTCACGAGTCAACTGGTCAACAGCCTGTCTGTCGATTGACCTGAAACCTAATAGCCATGCTCAAAGCCTTTGTTTGCTTTTGACTGTAGAAACTCCAAATAATCCAGCAGGCTTAACTGTTGTTGGGGGACATGGAATTCTTTAGCATTCTTCACAGCGTCTGCAACCTATTTTGAAGCCCATCTGAATGAGGACAGGGTAAATAACAGGATTGTAAATGTGAGGGTGGGGGTGTCAGGGGGGTTTGTAGGGAAATCGCTTGGAAAACACTCTCTTCAGTTCGACTTGGGTGGAATAACGGCTACCTGAGGAGAATAAGAAATCGGAAATGATTTGTGATTTAGTTTTGCCAACTGCACCCAACCCACCACCCCCCAAAACGAGCACTGGCGCTGACAGCTGCCGGATGACAGGTTATCAGAGGTAATGCTGCATGTTGGAGAAAGAGATTTACAGCTTTCTGTGGGAGTCGTCTTGCGTAGACAGTGTTTACGTAACCTTCTCATAAACGTGCAAACAAAATCTTGTTGTTACAACAGTGTCAGATTTTTGATGCTAATTAGTTTCACCACCTGGCAGCCAGAATAAATACAATCAGATTTTATTAACTCACTTCTGAGACATTTCCTGCACACGGACGCGGCGATAAGTGCGAGGCGTTCTGTCGATGAAAGAAAGTGTCAGAGACGGCCAATGGTGGCAGCGTGTAATGAGGCAGCCCTGTTTTCTCTTTCGCTCGTCAAGCAGAAAATATTTTCAGTCTCCAGCCATTGCCCCAAGTCATCATAATGGCCACTCTGGTCACAATACCAGAATAGCAAGTAACCTGCGGGTTAGGCTCAGCCATGGCAGAAAACAGAGCCGTATTCTCAGTTCATGGACTGACACATTCAATTCTGGCCACCGCGCAGCGTTCCATAGTCTCAATCATAGTTATAATAGTTGAAGGGAATCAGAGGAACTAGAAAACCAAGATGATCTATCCTATGTTAGTTAGCTTCTAAGTAATCATTGGGTTGCTGCAATTCACTAATTCCTTGACCAACTGAAGCAATCCCAGATTATAAGACTCCAGAGGCTTGTACACGGTTAACCTGTAATTAGTTTCTGTGTAAAGAGTTTGTGTACTGACTGCTTAAAAACAAAAGTTTTATTGCATTACTTAAATTTTAAAAAAAGTTTTAGTATGTTCTACTATTTTGAAAGAAGAACTGAGTACACTAATATTTTTAAGTTGAACAAACTTAAAACATCAGGTTTTAGCTTGGACCACACCTCTGTAGCACCTTGCCAGATTCTCATTGGTCAGTTCAATCAAGACTAGAGCTTGTTTAGTGGAGCTTGTAAAGGTTTCAAAGTCTTTTTCTATTTTTCACTGTGAGATTTGGTGTTTTCTGTGTTTAACTTCTTTTCCTCTGTAGTGCTGGGATTTCTCTACAGTGGACATTTTCTCCATTGTTTTCTTTTCTTGAAGGACTACATAGGACTACAATTAACCAAGCCGCCATGTTCCCTCTCTTTTTTTCATTCTGGAACTTCGTAAGTAGTTTCCTGTGTTCAAGTGGTGTAAAACGACTTGCAGTTGATGCTTATCTAAAGTTAGAAAATGTAATTTACTGTGTTTTTATCATTTCAATGTGATAAACAGTATTCTAACTAGATCAATCAAAACCAGTCATCATCACTACTGAACCCTTCAAGGGTCAGGATCATCCTAGTGATGTAATTTTAAATAAATTCTAATTAAATTTAACTGCTGTTTGTGTTCTTTTGATGTAGAAAAACATCAGCTTTTTATGGAGATTATTGATAAGTTTGTCACAACTTCATTTGGATTACAGGAAACTCAATGTTGAGTTGAATTAAATGGTCAGTAGGGTTGATTTTACAAAATATTTTAAGTAGAAACTAAATCAACTTATCCAGGTTTACAGTGTACAGTGGATACTATTTAAGATGAGGCATCACTTTTATGCACTTCCCTTCTTACCCTGATGCTCCCATCACTCTGGAGTAGGGTCAGTCTGGATTTTCTATAGATCCAATCAGAGTCCAACAAAGTCAAGACTTTTCTAGTTAGTCTTACTGACAAGTTGTTTTCTTTTGTTCAGTCAACCATTCAGTCTCAATCCTCAATTCTCCACTTTGTTATAACACCACTGACAGTCGACTGTGGAATATTTAGTAGTGAGGAAACTTCACGACTGGACTTGTCTGCATGACTAGGTACTGGTTTTATACACCTGTGTTCATGGAAGTGATTGAAACAACTGAATTCAATAATTTGGATGAGTGAGAGAATACTTTTTGCCATATAGTGTATTAAAGATAGTCAAGAGTTCTACTATCCATTTTATACTACACTAGTTTTGAACCCAATTCCAGTCACTTCAGCCTTAGTTTTTATCCTAATAACTCAACTCTTCTAAAACACAGTAACATCTTTAAACCTGGCTGGGATACATCTACCCACATGTTTGTTGCAGGAATGAGAAGCTACTCTCTGCAGTAGCTGTCAGATTATGAAGTTTTACTGTGATCTAGACACAACCACAAAATCTCGAGAAAAACAAATGAGGGGAGTTTAGTGAGAACTATGAAAACTTCTTTGACTTTAGTTTGACACTGCTTCCTCCCTCTCTCGCTCTCTCTCTCTGTCTTTTCCTCTCTAACTTTAAAAAACCCAGAACCCAAAACCTCAGTCCTTCTTTCTGCTACAGACAGGCACAGTAACCACCCATGAAGTTTGAGTTTTAGGTTCTGTTTACATCATGTCTTATTCCATTTGTGGCTGGTTGCACAGCAGAAACCAGATTATAGTCTGAGTCATGTAGTCCTGGAGCTAGACAGGCTAGGAATGACTCAATAAGCTCCTGGTATGTTGTCACAGGTATCTGGAGGTATCATGCTGACTGCAGTGCATCCCACTGCTGCTGGAGGGAGCGTGGAGGAGGATCCATAGAGCCAACACCACCATCAAGGTGGTCCCACAGACGCTCAATTAGGTTCAAGTCTGGGGAATTAGGGGTCCAGGGTAGTACTGAGAAGTCTTGGTCAGCTCTTCCAACCAATGTGGGACATTTCTAGCTGTGTGATGTGTCACGTTGGAAGAGTCTTGCTGGAAGATCTCATCCACCCCAGAGAAGACAATCAGCATGTTTGGTGTACGTGATCTGCAAAGATGGATTCGTAGCCAAATTGGTTGAAAATGTCTTTCTACATGGATGAGTGGGTCCAGAGAAAACATTCCCCAGACTGAAATGCTCATAATGGACATCACCATGTGACTCAACTGTGTAATAATTAACTTGAGATCTTGAGAAAACAATCCTACATCTCTCCTCTTGGAACATCAGCTTAGCATATCAATTCCACCCCATCCTCCGAACACCTGGGCCAACGGAGATGCAATTTATGACATGCTGTAAAGTTCTGAGGGGCCTGGGCCTTGTTACAGTTGCTAACCTACAAAAGGACAACCGGAGGTGCTTCAGTGAGGGAAGAACTATGAAAACTTCTTTGACTTCAGTTTGACCCTACTCCCTCTCTCTCTCTCTGGCTCTTTCATTCTGTCCCTTCCTCTCTAGCTTCAAAAAAAAGAGCCCAGAACCCGAAACTTCAGTCCTTCTTTCTGCTACAGACAGGCAGAGTAACCACCCACAGGCTCGCTCTGCTCCTTAGTCATCACTATTAATGCCATTTCAAGCAACGCAGGAGGAAAAAACTCATTTCAGAGAAGTTGCTGAGGAGCTTAAAATATCTTGTGGGGCAGACTGAGCGTTACATGATGACATGGCTTCTTACAAAATCAATCTGGTGAAGTCGACAGTGTGGAGAAGTTTTCTGATCCTTTGATTCGTGAAAAAAAAGTGTGTGGTTTTAAAAAAATGTTCAGCTGCCGGCAGCTATGCCATCACACACGGCTCGCCTTTTAGAAGTTTACACTGGATTTCTTAGATGCTGTCTCTCTCGTGACACTTAGCTTTTCAAATGTTGGTGCGTAAGAACTTTGTACACTAAGCTGATTTAGTCGGATGAAAACAACATCATGCATGTTCATACACTGTAATGTCAGTCATAACATTAAAACCACCTCTTATATCTACACTCACAGACTGTAGTCCATCTGATTCTTTGTATACTTTATTACTCTGTTCTTTAATGATCAGGACCACCACAGGACCACCACAGAGCAGGTGCTATTAGGGAGGTTGGTCATTCTCAGCACTGCAGTAACACTGACATGGTGGTGGTGGGTTAGTATGTGCTGTGCTGGTGTGAGCGGATCAGACACAGCAGTGCTGCTGCTGGAGTGTTTAAACACCTCTTTGTTATTATGGGGTATTATGTGTAGAACTTTAGAGGGAATTAATTAATTTGATCCATTTTGGAATAAGACACAAAATGGATCATAACAACAGGTGGAAACAGTGAAGTGCTGTAAATACGTTCCAGATGCGACTGTATGCAAAGCAATGAAGGTGAGGTTTATCTTTTTTAGGTACTAGAACCTGTTCAACATTTCGATGCAATTTAAAAGTTGTCATGTTAGTCACCACAATCAACTAGTACTTTAAAGTTTACACCTCTCACATACACTACCAGTCAAATGTTTTAGTACACTACCAGTCAAACGTTTTAGATACACTACCAGTCAAACGTTTTAGATACACTACCAGTCAAATGTTTTAGATACACTACCAGCCTAACGTTTTAGATACACTACCAGTCAAACGTTTTAGATACACTACCAGACAAACGTTTTAGAACACTACCAGTCAAATGTTTTAGATACACTACCAGACAAACGTTTTAGTACACTACCAGTCAAACGTTTTAGATACACTACCAGTCAAACGTTTTAGATACACTACCAGACAAACGTTTTAGTACACTACCAGTCAAACGTTTTAGAACACTACCAGTCAAACGTTTTAGTACACTACCAGTCAAACGTTTTAGATACACTACCAGTCAAACGTTTTAGATACACTACCAGACAAACGTTTTAGTACACTACCAGTCAAACGTTTTAGAACACTACCAGTCAAACGTTTTAGTACACTACCAGTCAAACGTTTTAGATACACTACCAGTCAAACGTTTTAGATACACTACCAGCCAAACGTTTTAGTACACTACCAGCCAAACGCTTTAGATCACTACCAGTCAAACGTTTTAGATACACTACCAGTCAAACGTTTTAGTACACTACCAGTCAAACGTTTTAGTATACTACCAGTCAAACGTTTTAGTACACTACCAGTCAAACGTTTTAGTACACTACCAGTCAAACGTTTTAGAACACTACCAGTCAAACGTTTTAGTACACTATCAGCCAAACGTTTTAGATACACTACCAGTCAAATGTTTTAGTACACTACCAGTCAAGCGTTTTAGAACACTACCAGTCAAACGTTTTAGTACACTATCAGCCAAACGTTTTAGTACACTACCAGCCAAACGTTTTAGTACACTACCAGTCAAGCGTTTTAGAACACTACCAGTCAAACGTTTTAGATACACTACCAGCCAAACGTTTTAGATACACTACCAGTCAAACGTTTTAGTACACTACCAGTCAAACGTTTTAGATCACTACCAGCCAAACGTTTTAGAACTGGTTTAAAACGTTTGGCTGGTAGTGTATCCAAAACGTTTGACCGGCAGTGTACTAAAACTTTTGACTGGTAGTGTACTAAAACTTTTGCCCAGTAGCGGACCTGGTTAATGTATAGATCTTAAGCGCCGGTAAAGGAAAATGGTCACCGTGTTAGCAGGCTGTCCACATCCCAACGCCTACAGCTTACAACAAAGCTCCCCTGTAATGTGCAGTGGGCTGTCATTGTTTTGTTTGCTGGTTTTTACACTAGCTGTGTTGTATCTGGCTGCAGGCTGGCCGTAGGAGCGAGGGGAAGTGTACTTATAACTCAAACTGGCCTCACACTCTCTCTCTCTCTCTCTCTCTCTCACTCTCTCTCTCTTTCTTGCTCTGTCCTCCTCTCGCTCCTTCCTTCTCCGCCTGAAGTTCACACAGCAGCCTCCCACGTGGGTCTTCCAGCAGCGGATAATGAGCTGGCATTTAGACAGCGCTGTGTTGCGCTTTGCCTGCGAGCCACTGGGTCTCTCTCTGTCTCTTTCTCTTTGCACCATGTTGCCTTGGCTACTGCTCCACTCCTGCTTCTTTTGTCAGCGCGAAGGATTCAAAGGCAAGGTCGCCGCTCAAAACACGTCTGAGCGAAATCAAACACTTCCATCGCAGGCAGCCGACTGCAGATCGAGAGGTACGTACGGATCTCTGGTGTGGAGGCACCAACAACAGAAGAGGATTATTTCTATCAGAGCTGTTTTCCAAAGCAGTGGCTGTTCAGGACTGTAAAAAGTGAAGTTGAGTTCATTGTGAGAACATCTCCTCACATCTCCGGGTGGTGGTTGTGGTGAGGGAGGGGGAGTCTGAGCAGCATGATGTGGAGCCGTTGAACCATTCCACCAACATCAGCCTCGATCGTCAGAAGAAGTGGGTCAAACGCAAGCCGTTTTTAGGGGCTTTGGGCAAGTTAATCCCGACAACACGCCGTATCTCTGCTGCTGGAGACCTTCTGAATGAAGTTCTACTTAATATTTCATAGCGAACAGATGTCACAGTAGAACTCTTGGCCTCTGAAGTCAAGAATCGTAACACTACACTAGTGGTTTGTGCTGTGTTCTGCTAAACCTGCGTTCTGCTAACCATACTCTTTAAGCTGAGAAATCAAGGTCAGCGCTGACTGTGCCAGCAGGAGCAGTTCATCCACAACTACATAGAGAGGAACACAGTAGAGCTGCGGAGCGTAAAGCGTACCTTTAGTTACAAAGATGAATGAAACACATTTGAAAGGTACAAAGCCCACCATTCTTCATCATGTGGTCTTTAAGCAAGTGCATATTTGGTATAAACCAAGAGACTGTTCAGGCCTCAATGCTTAACCCCTACAGGGTCTGGTGGGGGTTCTGTTGTGCGCTGGAGGGCGTTTTGCTTACATGGTGTTGGCCCATTTATCCTGTTCGAGGGAACGGCCACTGCAATTCACAGACCACCTTTATCCTATGTTGAAACATTCATATCCTGATGTAGGTCCCCATCCACAGGGCACAATGGGTCACTGAGTGGTTTGATGAGTGGGAACATTGTTTAATGCTATGGCTGTTGCAGTGACCTTTACAGAAATGCCTTGAAGCTGTTCTGGTGGCTGTAGAAGTATATAATGTCAATTCAAGTCGAGGTTTATTTTTTATGTGCCTTTTATAACAGATGTTGGCACAAAGCAGCCTTACGGAAGATCTGGGTCCAAGCCCTCCAGTGAGCAGCACCAGGGGCACTTACAGCAAGAGGAAGAAACCTCAAGAGGAACCAGACTCACAAAGGGGAACCCATCTTCCTCTGGTCCTCACTGGATAGCAAAACAAGCACCAAAACGATACACCAAGACTAAGATTTACAACTAGATAAAAAGGAATAAAGTTCCATCAGATTAAACATTAGAACCAGCTCAGTTTTTGTGAGGCAGAAGAGGAAATGACTGGTTAGTTTGTGAAAGCAGGAGTAGAAGGTCAAGGCAGATGAAGTAACAGCATCAGACTGGACAGTTGTTCAGCATCTGACTGCTCAGGATGGGCAGTTGTTGCGCATCAGACCACACAGGATGGGCAGTTGTTCAGTACCATCAGACCACACAGGATAAGCAGTTGTTCAGTACCATCAGACCACACAGAATGGGCAGTTGTTCAGCATCAGACCACACAAGATGGCCAGTAGTTCAGTACCATCAGACCACACAGGATGAGCAGTTGTTGAGTATCAGAACACACAGGATGGGCAGTTGTTGAGTATCAGAACACACAGGATGGGCAGTTGTTGAGTATCAGAACACACAGGATGAGCAGTTGTTCAGTATCATCTGACCACACAGGATGAGCAGTTGTTCAGTATCAGACCGCACAGGATGAGCAGTTGTTCAGTACCATCAAATCACACAGGATGGGCAGTTGTTCAGTATCTTCAGACCACATAGGATGGGCAGTTGTTCAGTATCAGACCGCACAGGATGAGCAGTTTTTCTGTGGCATCAGACCACACAGAATTGGCAGTTGTTCAGTAACATCAGACCTCACAGGATGGGCAGTTGTTCAGTACCATCAGACCTCACAGGATGGGCAGTTGTTCAGTACCATCAGACCTCACAGGATGGGCAGTTGTTCAGTACCATCAGACCACACAGGATGGGCAGTTGTTCAGTACCATCAGACCACACAGGATGGGCAGCTGTTCATTAATATCGCACCACTTAGGATGGGCAGTTGTTAAGCTCAACAAAGAAACACACGGATCATTTGTTTTCCTATTAATAAAAAAGATTAGTATATAGTGTTAATTAGGTGCAGCAGTGACTCTGGCAGGTCTGGCCAGGAAGTAACAAAAACATGAGGGCTCCCCGAGATGTCAGCGTCCCACTGCTCTACCATCAGCAAACTTCTGTGAGGGTGTAAGAGCAGCAGAATGGCAGAACCAACATTCTCTCTTCATCATACCACTCTCAGATCTGCACCTTTTACCTAACGGACAAACTTATTACCAAAAGTTCTACTAAAGAAGAAGCCTAGACTTAAAAATTGAGGCTATGTCTGCATCCTAAAGACTGACTGGACAGTTATTCCAAAGCTGTGAGACTTTATAAGAAAACGCTAGACCCCCTGATGTAACATTATTTCTTTTTGGTACTAACAGTGGGCAGCACCACCCGATCTAAGTGGACGTGTTGGTTTATAATGAGAGAGTTCACTCTGATACTGAGGAGCGATGACATTTCAAACTTTTGTACTCAAGGCAGAATTAAACTGGCAAGCAATGTAGGGTAGATAAAACTGGACTGATTTGTTTGTTTGCCTGGCAGTTCTCCAAAGGATACTATTCCATTTCTTTCTGAATGCTGACCTTGTCCGAGGTGAGTGAGACCGTTAAATTCCTTGATTGTTTGTAAAGGTTCTTTTGTGCTACTGGGAGAATTTTGGTAGGCCGGCCGTTTCTGTAAAGAAGCTTCACAACTCTTACAAGTCCCCTCCCTTTGGAGATAATAGCCCTCGCTGTGCTTCGCTGGAGTCCCAGATTCTTATAAAAGGCTTTGTAATCCTTTCCAGACTGATATAATTCAATAACTTTCTTTCTCATCTTCTTCTGGAATTTCTTTTGATCACAGCAGACTGTGCTGCTTTTGGAGACCTTTTAGCTTCACATTACTGATTCTACAAGGCCGGCAGTAATCGAGCCTGTGAGTGCCTAGTTTTATTGATCACAGTTGTCAATTAAATTTGGTAACTAAACTTTGGTACAACCTAAAAATGTCTTTGTGTGGTAACAAGCAACTGAGCTGGATTTGCTCAATTCAAACAATTACTTTGATTGAAAGAATCGTTCATTCAAACAATATCTTTAGATTCAATAAAACTAGTTCAACTGCTTGTTACCAAATGTTGGTAATATTATTATCTAGGAATCCTGTACTTGTAACACATTATAAATGCCTTAATAAGGCATTATATAGCATGCATAATGTTAATAATAATAAATATATAAAATATTATAATATTCAATCTTTAGATCACTGTTATCATGAATATGGTAATATGAGCCTACAACAGAGCTCTGGTATGTTTTCTGTATAGCACTTGGACACATTGCAATCTTTATATGTAACTTTCATATCTACTGTAAATTTGATAAAATCCTATATACTGTATGTAGTTATTGTAAGCAATCCTGCTTAGCGCCACCAGAGGTCCCTGTTCCCTATATACTAATTAGCCTAGAACACACTACACTTGTCTCTCATTACCTGCTCCCTACAAAACCCCTTCACTCCGTCACCACAGTGCCTGGTATTGTTTGTAGTATCCGTACATGCAAACCAAGCCTCTTGTTATTGCTGTTCAGCTAAGCTAAGCTAGGCTAACGCCTTACCCAGACAAGTTGAAGTCGGGTTCAGTCAAGTCAAGCCTACCCAGTTGGGTCCAGTCAAATGAAGCCAACCTAGCGGGGTACAGTCAAGCCACCTGCCTCTAAGCCACGCCAAGTCCAGGTTTGCCTAGTCACACCAGTTCAAGCTAATTCTACCCAGCAACACCACCGCCAGCGTCAGCCTGTCAGGACTGAGGCAGAGCCCGGTCTATCACACGTATGTTTACTAACCCTGCTCTTCTTTAGGGTCTCTGCTCTACACTGTAAACCCGGATAAGTTGATTGTACTTAAAGAGTTTGAGTGATTGCCTTAAAATATTTAAGTAATACAAACTAGAGAAAATCAAATGGTTTGAGTAAAATCAACTTAAATGTCAAATAGACATTGAGTCAATTGAGTTGAATACACTGAAATCTAAATTGTTTGCACTTAAAACATTTTGTAAAATCAACCCTACTGACCATTTAATTGAACTCAACATTGAGTTTCCTGAATTCAGAATTAAGTAACTTAAAAACAGTCTCCATAAAAAGCTGATGTTTTTCTACATCAAAAGAACACAGACAGCAGTTAAATTTTGTTTGATTTTATTTAAAATTACATCACTGGGATCATCTAGGATGATCATGACCCTTAAAGGGTTCAGTAGTTATGATAACTGATTTTGATTGGTCTAGTTAGAATACTGTTTGGCTTACTATAATTCTTAAATACAGTTTACACATTGAAATGATAAAAACACAGTAAATTACATTTTCCAACTTTAGATAAGCATCAACTGCAGAACAACAGTTTTACACCACTTGAACACAGAAAACAACTTACCAAGTTCCAGAATGTGAAAAAGAGAGGGAAGATGGCGGCTTGGTTAATTGTAGTCCTCTGTAGTTCTTCAAGAAAAGAAAACAATGGAGAAAATGTCCACTGTAGAGAAATCCCAGCACTACAGAGTTTCTGTCCGAGGAAAAGAAGTTAAACACAGAAAACACCAAATCTCACAGTGAAAAATAGAAAAAGACTTCAAAACCTTTACAAGGTCCACTAAACAAGCTCAAACTAGTCTTGATTGAACTGACCAATGAGAACCTGGCAAGGTGCTACCAGGGCGTTTATTCAACTTAAAAATATTAGCGTACAATAAAACTTTTGTTTTATTATCAATTTATTTATCAATACACAAACACAGAAACTAATTACGGGTTAACAGTGTACTTCTGTTCTTACAGGAACCCTGTCTGAGCTCTCCTGGTTTCCTGGCTATCACGTCTTCGCCCAGGCCAGTTCACTGCCCATTGCATTTCACCGTTGTTTTCAATAAAACAGCCTGCTTATGGATTGTACCTTTGTTTCGTGAATCATTACAGCTATATATCTACTGAGGAGCAATTATACAGGCTTATGCTTGGCGCTCTAATGCCTCATAATAAGTTCAAAGGGAGTGTTAGCAGTATTTTCTGGTAACCCTTTCTTTTACAGTTCTAGGTATTGACTAGGTAAGTGTGAGGTACAGAGTCCAAAGTCCTGGGTAATAGTTTTGGGTAACAAGATGGTAAATACCAAAATAGTCCAACTTAATTACACCGAAATGTCTCTTAGGTTCTTGTACAAACTTCAAAGTATTGGATAATTATTTTGGGTAGCAAGATAGTAAGGAATAGTCTAACTTAATTACACTGAAATTTCACTAAGGATCTAGGTATTAATGGGGTATGTGCAGGGTACATACTTGGGTAACATGATGGTAAAAACCAATGCAATCTAATTACACTGAATCTAATCAGTTTCTAATCAGTCTGTGTTAAAGAGTCCAACGACAACCATGAGCTGCCTGTGGTCTTGGTGTGGTGCTCACTATAACACAGAGGAGAGAACAGAGGAGCAAGAGATGACAAATCTCACTCTGAATAAGAAGAGAAAAAGAAGAAAGTGGATGATCAACTCAAGAAAGGACAGAGGGACAACATCAAGAATGGAGAAGAACTAATAAAAATCGATATAGAGGCTGCAAAGGTGGAGGAGGAGGTGGACATCCTGGACCATCCAGTTGTCCTAAAAAGCGCCTTGGCTGAGACGTTGGACAAAACGTCACCTCCACCACAGCAGATAACTGAGAGTATTGAGCGTCTTCTGAGTGAGTAGATGAGGAGATGTGATTATGATTTACAGTAAATACTGAATAGTTTATTAAACAGACCGAATCATTTATAACAAGCTGTAGTTTGTAGTAGCTACTCAGTAATAACAGTAATAACTGCTTAATCCATGTAGTAGCTGCTAAATTCATGGTAGAAGATAATAAGATAACTAATATTAGTATTAATAGTAATCACACAGTCTGGGAGCAATTAATAGGAGGGACTAAATAGTTCATTATCAGTACTGAATACTCATAATAATTAGTGAATAATTAATAGCAGACACTGAATAATTCACATCTATCAATTTCTCTGGTTGGTGAATTGACAAATCAGAACAGAGGCGTGTGAGTTAACCAATTAGAACAGAGGGGAGTGAGTAAACCAATCAGAACAAAGGGGTGAGCTAACTAATCAGATCAGATTGGAGCTGACCAATCAGAGCACACTGGTCCGTTTGAGAGGCAAGGCTTAAAGACACAGGAGTACAAACAGGGCATTTCATATCAATAAATAAATACAGATGTACGTTATGAGAAACATATTATGTTTTGAGAAATGTCATGTATAAAGTATATAAATCTAGTCGAGGAGAGCCACAAAATAAAAATATAAATATTAAATATAAGTGTAAATGAGGAACCTATGGAGGAACCTTTGGGTAAGAAGTAAAGGAAATGAACAGATGTCATGATGATAAAAGCACAACTGGTTTAAAATTATATCAGTTTTAGTGTTTTAATGGAAAATGATATTTGTTGGTAAATGAATGGATACTTTCAGAATGAACAAACTGGAAACCTGACAATATTTAATTCTATACAAGCAGAGAACGAGACCCTGACCACTGAGACAGAGGACGCCGCCATCAGGGACCTGGTCGACGGTGCTGAGCAGACCAGCATTCATGCTTTGAGTAAGAAAAGCAAATCATTATTGTATAGAATGATTATTATGAATCAGCTGCTGTTATTAGTTATTTATAAGCTGTTATTAATCATGAATAGACTGTTTTGGTCTGATATGGGTAATAACAGCAGAAGATTCACGTTCGGTACTGAAAAGCAGTTTGCAGATGTTAAAGAACTCGGGCTTGTTCAAAGTGAATCTAGATTTCTCCAGATTTTGGATGAATAACACAAACATGATGGTCAGACTGAACCACAGTAATGGAAGATGTTTGTTCATGTGACAACAGGAGATGAGCTGCCCACAGCAGTTGAGCTCGCTGAAGAGCAGACTGCTCCTGCTGTGGAAGAGCTCGCCCTGGACGAGCTGGTGCTGGATAGTGAGACGCTTCAGGGTGAGTAAAGGAACCAGATCTTTGTAGTTCTGTAGAAGAAGCACATCTGTTTACATGAACATGTACTCTTCTTGAACATAAAGGTTCTTACAGGGCTCTTACAGCTGTGGAGAAAAGCTTTCATTGGTATACAAGCACCCTTAAACGTTTACAAGGTTCTTCATCTTTCTTTAAAGCAACCTCCATTAAGATGTGCTTTAGGGAATGCATGGTGGTTCTTCTATGGCATCATTCAAGAAGACAGAATACTCATATTTCAGTATTAGCACTTTGGAAGACATCATCAGTACATATATGAACATATAAAATATGTTTTATATTAAAAGACTTTGAACAGATAATTATTCTTATTGCAGACAAAGCTGTAAACAGCCTTCCAGCTGCTCAAACTCCAGTGGAAGCACTCAGTGAAGAGCCCAACATCTCCACAGAAGTGGACACCGCCACCACCAACAACCAACCTGTGGGTGAGTAATAAAACACTGCTGATCACAAAAGCTGGATTACAGCACACAACTAGACTGAACATTCTCCAGTGGTTTCAGCCTCCATATCAGTGTTGAAGATGTTTTTCAGCTGAACACACTGAAATGATACTCATCTGAAGACCTGTGGTCAGTAATTCTGAGTTTCTGAGCTTCTTCTCATTTTGTCCTCCAGCTGATGTGAAGGACGCACCTGTGGACGGAGTTGCAAGCAAGAGAAAGAGAAGAAGAGGAACAAGGGGACGAGGCAGGAAGATTCAATATATGCAGGAGAAAGAAAGAGGAGAGGTCCTCAGCTGAGTGGGGTAAACAGCAGTGGAGCAGAGAACAGGTACAGGGTTCATCGTTCAGCTCTAGTCATGTTCCTTATACTGTGGATCTTTCAGCCCCAGTTATGATTCGTAAACTATGTTCACTCTGTGTTCACTCTTCAAAATCCACTTTCATTCTCCGTCTTCTCTTTTGATTTTGTCCTTCTTTATTTTTCTCTGATACTTTTGTGTTGCAGCTGGTACGTAGCAGGTGACGTTGCTGGTGTTGTTGCATCTGATGCTTCTTTAAAGCAACTTTTCACATGAAACAGGTTCTTAACGTTTGTCACTGTTGTTGTAGAGAGCCATCACTGAGAAACACGAATCACAGAGAAAGAGCTGGAACCACAATCAGTGGCAGGCTTCCAGGAGAAGGAACAGCGAACCAGAAGATTTGGACCAACTAAATCGTCCCTCAGGGACCATCATTAATAACACACATAAACACAGACACACAAAAGCAAATACACACACAATCACACACGACAAGGAAAAAAAAAAAAATCAATGAAAAAACAATTATAAAAAAATCAAAATCAATAAAAAAAACAATAGAAAAACAAAATCATTAAAAAATAATAAAATCAATAAAAAAAACAATAACAAAAACCCAAATCAATTATAAAAAAAAAAAAATCAACAAAAATAATAAAAACAACCAATTCTAAACATCCATCTTTGTGTTCTTTATTAGTGTTCAGGTACTTTATTGAATGATCTGCTGAGACTCTACAAGCTTTATTAGTGTAATACAGTGTTCAGGTACTTTACTGAATTATCTGCTGAAACTCTACAGGCTTTATTAGTGTAATACAGTGTTCAGGTACTTTACAGAATGATCTATTGAAACTCTACAGGCTTTATTAGTGTAATACAGTGTTCAGGTACTTTACTGAATTATCTGCTGAAACTCTACAGGCTTTATTAGTGTAATACAGTGTTCAGGTACTTTACTGAATTATCTGCCGAGAGTCTACAAGCGCACAGCATACAGCAGGCTAACATCTTGTGTAGCTATGAATATCAAGCAAATGTTCTACTTGTATTAATGCTAATGTATTGTTGAGACATTAAGAAAGATTGAATTGTTTTCTGGGACTGTTACTTAAGTTTTGTGGACAACGGCACCAGGTTATGCAGTGCTCCATGTACTAACCCTGATGTATGAGACCTGTTTCACGGACATCCTCGGGACCTGGTTTAGTGAATTCACTACAAAGTAGTAATGAGCTAGCTAGGTTTCAATATGTAAATACCAGTGCTAAATCCCAAGGTTAAGTATTTGAGGTTAATTCATAAGAAACTTAAAAGAATACTGTTGGCCAATCAGAAAATCGTCTACGGAGCCGAGGACTACACCACACCAGAGATGACACTGCACCACTGCTCTGGAATTTGGAGGTTAAGGATAGTCCTTATAATAAACAGGTAAGTAAAAAATATTATTAAAAATATAAAAAAAACAAATAGATCTATAGATCCTATAGATTCACAAATTAAAGGCATTCACAATCAATAATACAACATATATACTGTTTCCCTTTTTTTTCTGTGTGTGTGTATATATATGTAATCAATGTCTGTTTGTTTCACAGGTGGCAGTTGGAATTTGGTATATGCAAAAAGGTCCAGTCTGTGGAAAGGTATGTGTTTCTCCTACCAATCTGGAGATGAGTAAAAGTTCAGCAACAACAGAAAGAAAGAGGTTTCACAGATCAGTTATCCACAGCACTCGTGAACAGCCTCCAGGTTGGAAGTCCAGGGAGGCCCGCCATCAAACATAGAAAAAGGGATCCAACTTGAACTCTAGCCAAAAAACCTGATCTATGATAGGTCATAAAACTCAGTCAGCATCAAGTTTTAGCTCTATATGAACATATAACAGTTCTAAACATAATAATTCACTCTTGACTACACATATTTACAACCTTTTGATTTTCTTTAACAACCAACTAATCATATTTACACTATTTAGGATTAATGTACAGCGAAAATAAAGATAAATGCTCCGCTTGGCACACAAAGGGTTATATTTCTGCAGCGCGCGTCTGTGCTGCGCGAAGGTGTGGTGCAGGCTTCTCGCGGCCACACCCAGGCCAGCCTGTGGCTACACAGGTCGAAAAATCCCCCCCCGAAAAACACAAAAATACACATTCCCAGCTTCTACAGATGCCACTCTTGAGCCTTGTCTAAGCAACAAGGATCATAAATAATTTTAAAAGGTTATACTGACACATTTAAGCACAGGCATCACGGAAATCCTATTGAAAATACATCGTTAGCTTAGCATAGTCGGCTAGCGCAAAACTCAGCAAATAACACTCCTCGTTCGCCACAAAGTGCTTCTTGGGTCCACCAGCTCAGCGTTTTAGGTTAAAGAGGGCTTTACTTGCTAACACTTCAGTCTTTATCACATAAATCCAGCTTTTATTTAACTTTCTTACTCTCTTCCAGAGACGCCTTCTGCTCACGACGGCTGCTCAACCCAAATGGAAGAGTTGGGCCAGGAGCAGCAGTATTTCCCGCCTATCAACGTAATCACCTTATTGGCTGTAGCGTGTGACGTACTACTAACAAAATGTAAAATACTCTCAAAAATAAATAAAATAATTATTTCTCACTGCCTAAAGTTTCCTTTCCTCACATTTTTGTGTCTTTATTTATTTCAAATATTTTTTCAGCTTCTTATTTAATTTTAGTTTGCATACAGTTTCAATACTGCTCGTAAATGAATTATTTTAATCATTAATCTAAAAGTTTTTGTAATAACAAATGGTTATACTTAGTTTAATTCCAAGTAGCTTAGTTGTGTTCACTTATGAAGTAGAAATAAATAAAAATACTTTAAGCAAATGCTTTAACTAGGCTTTTATAACCTGGGTTACACCAGGCTTTCATTGACACTTTATACGCACGCTGCATCCGCAAAGCCACCAGCATTGTGGACGACCCCGTCCATCCCTCACATGGACTTTTTTCACTGCTGCCGTCCAGCAGAAGGTACCGGAGCATCCGTGCTGCCACTACCAAATTCTGCAACAGCTTTGTTTCACAAGAGATCAGATTATTAAACTCACAGGGACTGATTTGAATACCCCCTTACGCTCATACCCTACACTTATGTATAGCACCAGTTTTCTTTGTGTTGTATTAAAGTATTGTTTCAATATGAAATACGAATACATTGGTAATTTGGTAACATTTTCTGATGAATGATGTCTTCATGACACTTTATAAGTGTGTAAAATACTATACATGTAGTTATATCCACTTAGGAGCAAGTAAACATGCTTATGACCAGTATTATAAAGCCATATAACCTCTTATTAATGTATTAATAAAGGATTATCAATACAGAGTCCATTTCTTAGTTTGTACCAAAGAATCACTTATTACAGTGTACCATATTCATGTTAACAGTGATCTAGAGAGTGGATATTATAATATGATATGAAATCTAATATCATGAAGCCATATATTCTTGCTTTGTACAATGTTGTGCTTGTATTTATAACTACCTAAGAGCATCAGTATATACTTATGCCAAGCATTATAAGTTATTATGCATGTTATATAATGCCTTATAAATACATGATTTATATGAAATGCTTATGCTCGGTATTATAAGTGCATATAATGCCTTATTAATGTATTTATAAAGAATTATGAGTACATGATTCATATGAAATGCTTATGCTCAGTATTATAAGTGCATAGAATGCCTTATTAATGTATTTATAAAGAATTATGAGTACATGATTCATATGAAATGCTTATGCTCAGCATTATGAAGCTATATAACGCCATATAAGTGCATTCATACAAGATTATGAGTACAGAGTTCGTATTTTCTTTCATTTGTACCAACAAAAGCACTTTTTACAGGGTATAACAAAGTGGACAGCTGTGATTTGGTTATTGTTATTATTGTTATTGTATCTTAGCCTCTCTGCTGCTTCCTGGCCCAGTACAACTTACCAGTGGACAGTCATCTGCTAATTAGCCCTCACTCAAATCAGTCGTGGTCTCTAGCATGTAATCCTCCCAATCTGCGAGTGGTACGCTTACTTCCCTGCTGGGAGCGTAACACATTAGGTACACGTGGGTTCAATACTGTGTCGCTGTTGCTTGTTCCCCCAAAGACAAGTACATTTCTAAATCCATTCCGGGCCCTTATCTGTTGGGCTAGGCCTGTTGTGCTGCTCCTGATACCGTTTAATCCTGCCCCAGAAGTGCTTGTAAATGCTCTTTACTCATATCAAATGCGCCTCAGATATGCATCAAATGTCCGCGAGGTGTTAGCGATCCAGCTCAAATTGATGCCCAGGCATTCAGTCGTTCCCAAATTGTTGTGTAGAAGCACGCCTTGAATTGCCTCCCCGCTGCTGCGGCGCAACGCCAGGGAGGAGTTTATATTTCAAATGTTATGGGCTGCTCTCTTCACGCCGCTGGTTTACGGTCTCTGTAGCATCGCGGCTGTGTATTTTTAGACAAACTAACAGCGCCCTTCTCCAAAATGCCCCTCATTCCTCCAAAGTGTTTCACCTCCCGCCAAACAGTAGACGCTCCTTAGCTTCACTCAGGGGATGCGGGGAACAAGAGTGAATGTTACATGTGGGACGCGTCTCCAAAAGTGGGAAACACGCAGAGCACAGCGGGGTTCCTGCTGAAGGGAAGCGAGGAGCTTCTCGCTCTCTGGAGACCTGTGAGTTTGGGTTGATGTTTCCTCAGTTTTGTGTTATTCTTTGTTAATGAGAAAACAGAGCTGAGACACTCCTGAGATCTGGAGGGGGTTTTGTTGTACATTTGTAATGCAATTAAGTAATTACCTGATTAGTTACATATTTAATTACATGATTATTACATAGTTATTACATTTAAATTAATTTGCAGAATGTAGCATTTGTTAGACTTTATTTGGTTCATTTTGAAGTTAAGGTATGAAAATATTAGAAATTAAGAGCAATTAAGTTATTACCTGATAAGTTACATAGTCAATTACATGATTATTACATTGTTATTACATTTAATTTGAATAATATCTGAGATTTTGTTGGACTTGATTTGGTTTGTTTTAAAGCTAAAGTTTGAAAAGATTAGAAATTGTGTACAATTAAGTAATTACCTGATGAGCAACATAGTTAATAACATGATTATTACATAGTTATTACATTTAATTTCATTTTGAATAATAAAATCTGAGCTTTTGTTTGACTTTATTTGGCTTGTTTTGAAGATAAGGTATGAAAATATTAGAAATTACTTGCAATTAAGTAAATACCTGATTATATATATATATGAGAAACGGGAATTATTAATTAGATAGTAATTACACTTTTATTACAATTACATTTGATTTCCATTTTACATCATTAAATTTGAGCTTTTGTTTGACTTTATTTGGTTTGTTTTGATGATGAAAAATTGTAAGAATTGAGATTAAATGTAATTACTTGATTAGTTATATGGTTAATTACAGGATAATTGCAGTTATTAGATTTACATTCAATTTATATTCTGCATAGTTAAATCTGAGCCTTTTTACATTTACATTTGTTTTCCATTCATCATCATTAAAAATCTGAGCTTTCTTTGGTTTGTTTTGATGTTAAATTACAGCAAGCATTGTAAATATGTGCAACACTTTTTTATTTCTATGATAAAATGTTCAAATTCAAATCTTAATAAAAAGTCACTGCTTTTTCTTACAAACACCAACAAGACGTGGATTGAAAGTTTAGAGTCTACAATTTAAATAGGATTGCTCGGAGCTGCGACTGAGAAAGAACTGTTGATGTAATTGCGCCATGTTTTTTTCATTGTCGATTTTATAGCAGACTAATGTAACTTCAAGGATTAAGAGAACGAGAGTGCTGATAGAATCAATGAGAAAATGCATCAAAAAGCCATTGGGTGGGCGTTCATCATGAAGATCAAGCTGCAAAGAGATGCAAAGCAACGCAGCAGTTGGTCTTGGTCCCCGGGGGCTTCATACTGAAGAAAACAGCTCTTACCATCCCAAAACATTTAGAAAGATTGATGGTCTGGAAGAAGAAACAGCCCAGTCCTCTCAGTCCCTCATTCAGCGAGATGAGACGAGCTGTATGATGAGAGTTAAGAAGCGTGCAGGCTTTCCATTAGTTTATCTTTGAACAATGTTTGGTAGTTACTCAAAAGCAGGACCCCAATTCAAATGAATGATTACTTCACTCAGTCCATAACTTCATCACGTCTTATGTCTTATTTGCAATCAATTTTTGATTTGATAATCAATAACTACAATCACAAAACTTCAAAAATGAAACTAGAATGCCCCCCATCCCAAATTCCACCCCACCAATCCCACCGGTCCACCAACTCTCCCAGTCCACATACCATATCACTGACAGTACATCAAAAGTAAGTATATCTTAAGCCATCTTAGTAAACTTTTACTTTGTTTGACTTTCTTTGGTTTGTTTTGATGGTAAAAATGACAAGAATGGAAATTAAATGCATTACCTGATTAGTTATATGGTTATTACACAATTGTTGCATAGTTATTACATTTACATTTGATTTCCATTCTGTTTCATAACATCTGGGATTATGTTTGGCCACCTTTTGTTAGTTTGAAGTTAAAAAACGATAAGAATGGAAATTAAGCAATAAAGTACTTTCCTGATTAGTTACATAGTTAATACATGTTCATTACATAGTTATTATATTTATTTTAATTTAATTTAATTCTATTTATTAAATCTGAGCTTTTGTTTGACTTGTTTAATACAAAAAATTGACAAGCATAGAAATTAAATTCTACGAACATTTACCTAATTATTACATAGTTTATTACATAATTCTAACATTTATATTTGATTTCCATTCTGCATTCTCTATTCTGGTAATTACCAGATTAATTACATAGTTAATTAGATGGTTATTACACAGTTATTACAATAATATTTGATTTCCAATCTACAATTTTTAAATTTGAGCTTTTATTTGACTTATCCAAAACAACTGAATGATTACTTCACTCAATCCATAATTTGATCACTTCTTACGTCTTTTTTGCAATCAATTTTTAATTTAATAATTAATCATTACAATAAAAAACCTCAAAAAATGAAGCAAATCCCACCCCCACAATCCCACCGGCCCATCAACTCCCCCGGTCCACATACCATATCACTGACAACACATCAAAACTAAGTATATCTTAAGCCATCTTAGTAAACTTTTACTTTACTTCTAAGTTACTCAAACATGTTGGTACCAGCTGGAAAAGTTGATGGAAAACTTACTTTTTAAAACATTTTACAAACAGCTGTCTGGAGACAAAAGCTTGCAGAGATGTTCCTGAATGGAAACCTGGCCTGTTCAGGTGAGCATGAAACTCTAACATCTTCAAGGATTTTGGTTCCTGAGGGATATATTGCAGGATTAAAAGCTTCTACAAATTATTTTTACTGTTTACGTCAATTGGATGTTGTTGCATGAGCCACCAAAACAGCTTGAACCCCTCAAAAAGTATGGTGACAGCAGGTACTTGAGGTTGGGAAAAGTGGACCCACTGTGGGTCAGACTTGTTCCAGCATATCTCACACAAGTGAGGCTCTACTGGACTGAGGTTTTGGCACTGTGGAAGCCAGGCCGTAACGTAAAAGAAATCAAAAAATGAATCAAATAAATGAATTTAGAATTAGAATTTAGCGATTTGCCATTCGTGTTTGCACACGGTGGAGCTTGACCTCCATATTTAACCCATCTGTGCAAAGAATCACCCACATATACACACACTAGTGCACACACACACACCCTGAGTGGTGGGCAGCCCTATCCACATCGCCAAGGGAGCAGCTGGGGGCCACGACTTCAGTCTTGTCTCATCGGTACAGGGAATCACATCAGCGACCTTCTGGTTCACAAGACTAGTTCCCCAACCTTAAGGTCATGGCTGCCCCACAATTCAGCTCTGAGGTCCAATTCGACACATTGTTCAGTATGGGCACTGTGACTGGTTACACAGTCCCAAACTCAGATGGGTGTAATGCACTGTAGCTCACAACATCATCCAGTAACCATCATTAAGAAGTTGGGCCACATTAGCTCTGTGGTTTATGATTTGTCCATCCTCAGTGTATTAGTTGGTACTCAACACCACTGTGGCTATTGTAGAGATGCTGTGACCAGGTCATTTGGCCATTTGGCCCTTGGTCATATTGACTCTTTGGGGCCTGCATGTTTCTTCCAACCACCAAAATATTAACTGCTATTTGCTTAATGACCTTGACATAATATCCCGATAATGGATATTTCAATATTTTCTTACACCCCTAACCACAATGGTGTCCATTGTGGTTAGGGGTGTAAGAAAATATTGAAATATCCATTATCGGGATATTATGTTTTGTGATATTGTATCGATTCTCAAAAACACAGTATTGATACACAGATTCCTGGCAGACAGTGAATCAATGTGTGTTGTGTTTAAACCTCTGACCACTAGATGGCAGTGTTGTAATCCATTTCAGCTTCACTCCAACATTAACAAGCAGCACAAGGGTGCTATGCTATTGTAAGCATTGATAAACCTGTTTATACAGTGCTGTGTTTTAATACTAGGATTTGAAAAATCGCAGTATATCACTTTGCTTGCAGTATTTTGAATCGTGACCGCTCTATCACGATACGTATTGTATCGCATCGCCAGGTGGTGAGGCAATCAAGGTTATTCGCTGCATCTGTGAGTGGTCTTGTGGCTCAGTCAGTAATTACAATGTAATTTCAAGAATTGGGTGATTGTTTTGTATTCTATGCCTTCTCTTTAGTTGTACATGATGTTTTGCTATGAAGAGAGCTGCAAATATCATTTCCTCAAGAGGTGTGAATTGTTTTCCAGACACAGGGTTTTCACCCCCTTCCCCTTTCATCCCCCCAGTGCTGGCTAGCAGCATCCATTGCTTTGTACCAGGCTGCCCCCCAAACGCAGAGATACACTGGCTGGGAATGCTTTTGAAAAATAGAGATGGAGGAGAGCACAAGAAAACCCTCTACCTGCGACTCTCAGAGAACATAAAACACAATTCGGTGAAGTCTCACTCCGACGAGCTCCGAGCGCAGGTTCTCTCTTCCATTAGCGTGACGACAGAGTTGTTATTTTTGCTATTGACTTGAGAGTAAACAAGCGCTCTGAGGCATCTTCGCAGATGGCGGGGTGATTTTTTTCACCATTCGTAAAATAATCTGTCATGTTCCTTCACCGAGCGAACTGTTTCTCGGGCCGCCGAAGACACAGGGTACATTAACCTCGGCCGAAAGTGCGGAAATGAGGACATTTGAAACGGCGGACGCTGAACCTCTCTGCCTGGGGAAGAAAGACACTGGCCGTGAAGCCAGCCAACTGCACTTGAACTCCCAACACGTATAGAGGCCGAGTCTGACTCATCGATTCATACAAATAGCCTGGCAACACATGCCTGGCTGGGGCTGGAACATACATCAATGGCAGCTGGTCTAATGAGGGAGCTATTGGATTTTTGCACTTTGTTACAGAAGTGCTTTGAAATGCAACTGGCTTCTGCTTTACTGCCTCCCACTTTCACATCCCCTCTGACCACGTTCAGGAGAACGCTGAGGAAACCTCTCCTGTCTGCTTGCACTTCTCCAAGGCCCAGGGGTTCAGCGTCCAAGGCAGACCCGTTTTCAACCAAACCCACTGAACGCCAGACGAAACTGATGATACAATGAAAGAAATACAGTGATGCTTTTCAAATTCAATGCATTGCATCACATAATGTTGCTGCCATCATTTCGGTGGGCGACTAGTTGTTCAGCAGCACAGCGAGTGTTTGTTTAGGAGAGATCAAAGCCAGAATTTAATCCAACAAAACAAGAACAATATCATTTTCATTTCATTTTACTTTCATTTTATTTTTTTAAAACATATCAGCCAAAATATTCAACTGTATTGCTTTTATGTGAGCTGGTGATGCAGGGATAACAAATCAAAGCTAAAATCTAAATGAGTTAGATTTCCTCTTTGACGTATAGAAGTGTACTCATTAGTGTAGTAGGTGAAGTATAGAAGTGTATTCATTAGTGTAGTAGGTGAAGTATAGAAGTGTACTCATTAGTGTAGTAGGTGAAGTATAGAAGTGTATTCATTAGTGTAGTAGTGAAGTATAGAAGTGTATTCATTAGTGTAGTAGGTGAAGTATAGAAGTGTATTCATTAGTGTAGTAGATGAAGTATAGAAGTGTACTCATAAGTGTAGTAGGTGAAATGTAGAAGTGTACTAATTAGTGTAGTAGGTGAAGTATAGAAGTGTATTCATTAGTGTAGTAGGTGAAGTATAGAAGTGTATTCATTAGTGTAGTAGGTGAAGTATAGAAGTGTATTCATTAGTGTAGTAGGTGAAGTATAGAAGTGTATTCATTAGTGTAGTAGGTGAAGTATAGAAGTGTATTCATTAGTGTAGTAGGTGAAGTATAGAAGTGTATTCATTAGTGTAGTAGGTGAAGTATAGAAGTGTATTCATTAGTGTAGTAGGTAAAGTATAGAAGTGCACTCATTTGCATAGTAGGTGAAGTATGGAAGTGTATTCATTAGTGTAGTAGGTGAAGTATAGAAGTGTATTCATTAATGTAGTAGGTGAAGTATAGACGTGTACTCATTAGTGTAGTAGGTGAAGCATATAAGTGCACTCGGAGGCATTTGGGGGTTAGGTGTCTTGCACAAGGAGATTTCAGTTGGATCCAGTCATGGTATAGAACTAGCAACCTTCCGGTCACAAGGCTGTTTCCCTAAGCTCCTGCCCACGACTGACCCTAAGACTGTATTTAAAGGTGTCTACATATCTTTTCATCTTTTCATCTATTTTAATTTGTCTTCATCCACATGTAGGGCGGCGAGACATACTCTATCCTAGCTTTCCATAGATTTCCAACCTGCCTACCAAAGTGTTGGTAGGTCATTCTTAATGATGCATTCCAATTCTATCAACTGTCTGAACAGCTGAACAGTGCAGGACTACATAGACAATAATTTACATTTCCTGTAAACCAAACTTCCAAACCTGAGGAATTTTGCATCACCAGCTCCTATTTACAATGTGTAAACATTTTAAGACAAACTGATGGACAGCAACACGTTTTCTTGTATTACATTAACAGGTTTGTGTTTTTTTTCTCTGTAAAGTTGTCCTGAATTCCCATTACAGAGATACAGGGTTTTCATATGACAGTGATGAAACTGCTGACTGCTGCTTCATAATGATCAAAGTCATTAACGTTTGGCCATTTTATATGCAGTGCACGTCCACTCTTCATGGTCCCCAAACACTCATGCCTGTCAGAATATATAATTCATTACAGTTTCAATTGCCTGAAAATTGAGGCTAACACATATCACATAATATTCTTATTTATGCCTATCTCTTAGATAAGGCCAGTTTACAGGAACGCCTTCCCTTGGAGCTCTACCCTGCTGGTGCCGATTTTGTTTATTACATTTTATATTTAACAGTTTTTACTGACTTGTTATTTTCATAATTACTCGTTCATTATTTAGTGACAACTAGGAACTTACATTTAATTAACTATTTAAAAAATGAAGACAGAGGCTCTAAAGATAGATAATTAACATAGTTAACATTAGCACCTGCTGGCTAAACTAACCCTTTATGTATTCCTCTATGATTTATGTACGTTGTTTTTCCTGTTTGCCATTTTTCTGTTTGTCAAAAGTCTTAGGACACACTTTGATTTCAGAAAAGACAATGTGAAAATGATGTATCTGAATTCTCCAGCAAGTAACGGATGAGGGGGTTTATCTTTTAGGCTATGTCCCGAACATGGCAGCTATATTGAATCAAGTGCAACATGTTCAGTTGTTCAATGTGGTTGTTGCAACATTTTGTGTTGATAATGTTTCATCCATAAGAGATATTGCAAAGCTGATCCAATATGACAATTCTGGTCTTCTTCCTATATATATATATATATATATATATATATATATATATATATATATATATATATATATATATATATATATATACACCTACTACTGGTCAAAAGTAGAAAACTACCAGTCAAACATTTTAGAACACTACCAGTTTTTAAACTTTTAAACATTTTTTAAACTTAAAGTTTTATATATATATATATATATATATATATAACTTCATCAGCCCTTGTCTAACTGACAAGCCTGACAAAAACATCATCTTAAAAAACACCCTATGAAGCCCATATTGGATGAACGCCATTTACAATCAAATATTTTGCAAGTAGGTGCTAACAGAGGCCACAGGAGCCAATGGTGGAACGACTGTTGAGTTTTTGGACTATATATTCGAACAAGAAGGAATACAGCACTGCTTAAAATGTCTAATACAGACTGGAGCTGGAGGATTTTAGACCCTTTTTAACCCCCAATGGTAAAAAGGAAGTGATTGTGAAAAGAACCACTTTTTGGAAGACTTAACAAGCAGATAGCCAAAGCTCATAAAGCAGCCTGTGACCTAAAATCCACCGATTTTTTAGGAAGTGAATGGTGATTGTATGTCACCCCAAACTGTTTTTTTTGGCCAGCAGATTTCCATCATTTCACGTCCAATAGGCGACTGAACATTTCTGTAGTGCCTCCACTGAGTACTTTCAACTGCTCCTCCAGGTCTTTTACATAGACATGTATATCTAATAGAGAGATTTCAAAGTTGTGATCTTGCTTTGGTTTGCCTTTTTGATCTTAATGCATTGAAATACATTGAACCCCCCAAAACTGTTGTTCAAAACAAGAGCAAGATCTCAGCATGTACACTATCTTCTTCAGTCCTGTTAGAGAAGCAGCTCATGTGGCTCCTCATGAAGCTGCTGGTCAGAATTTTCGAAGTATGTAAACCTGCATCAGAGCAAATTAGCTAATTTCTAAAAGACCCTCTAAACATTCTTTAAACACAACCTGATGTTTTATTCTGCTCCAGGAATAATTCCATACCTCTTATTCTATAGTTCTGATCTCTTCATACTTATTCACTAATATTATTACTATTAATGCAGTACAAATAAGAAGAACCTGGATATGTGTATCCAAAGTTTTAACTGATGTTGTATATAGATACATGTAAAGGTTACAAATGAAGTTCTACACAGTGGAATGATATTAGGTGTGACTGGCAGTGTAACCCTAAAGAAATTGACTTTGTATAAATGAAATCCGTGACCCCAAATTTTGGAGAAAGACCCCAGCTCAATGTAGGCAGATGTTGGTGGGCAAAACGTAGAAGGATGTGTGCAGGAGCTGCTCTGGATGGTGGGTGATATATGGCTGCAGTGGGCATGTGCAGGCATTAATAATAGATCTCGCTTTGGGTTGCCTTTTGAGTTCAAACTGGGGTCATGAAAGAAATTGTAGGGAAAGAAAATGTTTACAATCTGGGAGGTTATGCATATATTCCTAAACACTGAGTCTGTCTCAAATCCTAGTGAGTGTCTAAGTAGGCTGTCTAGGTAGCAGCGTTCTCTCCTCATAAAACAGATTACTGAGACGCTCTAGTTAGAGAGAGACTGCGTCACGACTTGTTCCCGCCCACTGCAGCACGCCACCGGTGGTTTAGCTGGTTGCTAAGCTACCGGCCGGCATCCAAAACAATAGCCCAAGGTTTAAAAATCAGCTAGCATAAATGCTAACGGCTCGAGTATAAACTGCTAAATGGTGAAGAACTCGTTACAGAGTTGATAATAAAATACTGTTTTGTGTGATTATATGACCAGAAACACATTAAAACACCAGAGAGAATCAAAATAACTCACATTTTAAAACCACTTCACTGTTGCATCATGGGATTGTCTTAGCGGCTGAGGAAGCGTTCGATGCTTCCTTAAAATCAGGTCTGAATAAGGTTCCTCAGTAGACATGCATGTTTAAGGTATGTAAGAATTGGGACAATGTATTTTGATTACAGGAAACTCAATGTTGAGTTAAATTAAATGGTCAGTAGGGTTGATTTTACAAATTATTTTAAGTACAAACTCAATTTAGATTTCATTGTATTCAACTCAAATGATTATTTCCAGTCTATTTGACATTTAAGTTGATTTTACTCAAACCATTAGATTTTCTCTGGTTTGCATTACTTAAATATTTTAAGGTAATCACCTTCAAGTTCAATCAGCTTATCCGGGTTTACAGTGTATGTGCTATAAAAAGTCTACAAAATCACCATAATGTTAGTAATATTAAAAGTAAGGCAATGTTCCTCGTAGTAGCAGCCCTGCTATCACGGGAAGAAGATATGAGTTCATGGAGAACTCGGCCGAGAGTTACTTTTAAACTCCTATACATTTTTAATGTTTTATTTTTTTCCCCAGTCAAACACATACACAGTGCATTCCGGAAGCCGTGTGCTCACACAAGAACAGGATTTCAACCCCGGAGGTTGAGCGTTCCCCTTTGATGAAGCTTCTAATATACTATGCATTGCTTCACAGTGCCAGTGTTTACAGCTCTCAGGAAAAAAAAATGCAGTGCCATCACATCAAATATTGCTTTGCTATTTAATTACAATGAGAACGAATTCCATGTAATAACAAAAGAGAGGA
This sequence comes from Megaleporinus macrocephalus, assembly GCA_021613375.1. NCBI lineage: Eukaryota > Metazoa > Chordata > Actinopteri > Characiformes > Anostomidae > Megaleporinus > Megaleporinus macrocephalus. The sequence goes on from CM038713.1 coordinate 42,710,576, forward strand.
AAGAGAGTTTCTTCAGATTTCAATACGCTTGCGCTTCGCTTGAGGCTACAAAAGCACTTTGAATGGGTGATCGGAGGTCATCCATCTCAGAGGAAATCACTTGACACCGCTTTAATTTTATAATTGCTTTCACAGTTAAATCTTGTGATCGTGATTTAGTGCACCAGAGGTCTGCACAAGGCGGGGTCACCCGCAGGTCTGCGGGCAGGATCAGGTTGGAGGCCGCACAGCCGTAACAAGTAAGCAGCCAACACCTTGTGGGCTCATGTGGTAGGTATTGCTGGTATTGCTAGGCTGGGGTGGGGGGTGGGGCTTGGAAAATTGTTGGCTTACTTTTGCAACAAATAAGCTGCCGAGAAAGAAATTCAAGAAATGATTACAGGATGCAAAAAAAATGGAGAGAAAATTTTTCAGACCTGTTTATTTTAGTTTATTTAATATAATACTTTGGTTCCTATATCGACTTTTACACACATAATGTCCCTTTACATATATATATATATATATATATATATATATATATATATATATATATATATATATATATATATATATATATATATATATGTGAAAAGAAAGCTCTGTGACAGTGGTGTAGTGGTTAGTACGGTGGTGTAGTGGTTGTGGTGTAGTGGCTAGTACGGTGGTGTAGTGGTTAGTACGGTGGTGTAGTGGTTAGTACGGTGGTGTAGTGGTTAGTATGGTGGTGTAGTGGTTAGTATGGTGGTGTAGTGGTTAGTACGGTGGTGTAGTGGTTAGTACGGTGGTGTAGTGGTCAGTATGGTGGTGTAGTGGTTAGTACGGTGGTGTAGTGGTTAGTACGGTGGTGTAGTGGTTAGTACGGGGGTGTAGTGGTTGTGGTGTAGTGGTTAGTATGGTGGTGTAGTGGTTAGTACGGTGGTGTAGTGGTTGGTATGGTGGTGTAGTGGTCAGTACGGTGGTGTAGTGGTCAGTATGGTGGTGTAGTGGTTAGTACGGTGGTGTAGTGGTTAGTACAGTGGTGTAGTGGTTAGTACGGTGGTTTAGTGGTTAGTACGGTGATGTATTGGTTAGTATGGTGGTGTAGTGGTTAGTATGGTAATGTAATGGTTAGTAAGGTGGTGTAGTGGTCAGTACGGTGGTGTAGTGGTCAGTACGGTGGTGTAGTGGTTAGTACAGTGGTGTAGCGGTTAGTGCGGTGGTGTAGCGGTTAGTACGGTGGGGTGATGGTTAGTACGGTGGTGTGATGGTTAGTACGGTGGTGTGATGGTTAGTACGGTGGTGTAGTGGTTAGTATGGTGGTGTAGTGGTTAATATGGTGGTGTGGTGGTTAGTATGGTGGTGTGGTGGTTAGTAAGGTGGTGTAGTGGTCAGTATGGTGGTGTAGTGGTTAGTACGGTGGTTTCGTGGTTAGTACGGTGGTGTAGTGGTTAGTATGGTGGTGTAGTGGTCAGTATGGTGGTGTAGTGGTTAGTACGGTGGTGTAGTGGTTAGTACGGTGGTTTAGTGGTTAGTATGGTGGTTTAGTGGTTAGTATGGTGGTGTAGTGGTTAGTATGGTGGTGTAGTGGTTAGTACGGTGGTTTAGTGGTTAGTATGGTGGTGTAGTGGTTAGTATGGTAATGTAATGGTTAGTATGATGGTGTAGTGGTTAGTACGGTGGTGTAGTGGTTAGTACGGTGGTGTAGTGGTCAGTACGGTGGTGTAGTGGTAAGTATGGTGGTGTAGTGGTTAGTATGGTGGTGTAGTGGTTAGTACAGTGGTGTAGTGGTTAGTACGGTGGTTTAGTGGTTAGTACAGTGATGTATTGGTTAGTATGGTGGTGTAGTGGTTAGTAAGGTGGTGTAGTGGTCAGTACGGTGGTGTAGTGGTCAGTACGGTGGTGTAGTGGTTAGTACGGTGGTGTAGCGGTTAGTGCGGTGGTGTAGTGGTTAGTACGGTGGTGTGATGGTTAGTACGGTGGTGTAGTGGTTAGTACGGTGGTGTGGTGGTTAGTACGGTGGTGTAGTGGTCAGTACGGTGGTGTAGTGGTTAGTACGGTGGTGTAGTGGTTAGTACGGTGGTTTAGTGGTTAGTATGGTGGTGTAGTGGTTAGTATGGTGGTGTGGTGGTTAGTATGGTGGTGTGGTGGTTAGTAAGGTGGTGTAGTGGTCAGTATGGTGGTGTAGTGGTTAGTACGGTGGTTTAGTGGTTAGTATGGTGGTGTAGTGGTTAGTATGGTGGTGTAGTGGTCAGTATGGTGGTGTAGTGGTTAGTACGGTGGTGTAGTGGTTAGTACGGTGGTTTAGTGGTTAGTATGGTGGTGGTGTGGTGGTCAGTATGGTGGTGTAGTGGTTAGTATGGTGGTGTAGTGGTTAGTATGGTGGTGTAGTGATTAGTACGGTGGTGTAGTGGTTAGTACGGTGGTGTAGTGGTTAGTATGGTGGTGTAGTGGTTAGTATGGTGGTGTAGTGGTTAGTATGGTGGTGTAGTGGTTAGTATGGTGGTGTAGTGGTCAGCACTGTCTCCTCACAGTAAGATGATCTGGGTTGGATTCCCGGTCCGGGTGGTTCTGTGTGGAGTGTGTATGTTCTCTCTGTGTTTGAGTGGGTTCCTCCGGGTACTCCGGTTTCCTCCCACAGTCCAAACACATGCATGTTAGGATCCTCACTCTAAACTGCTTGTAGGTGTGAGTGTGTGCATGAGTGTGTGTTGACCATGGGGTGGACTGACAACCTGTCCTTGGTGTACTGCGTTTTGGCCCAATGATACTAGGATTGGCCCCAGCCCCCCCGTGACCCCGACTAGCGGGATAAAGCAAAAGATAATGGATGGATGGTCTGTGATCACCTGTATTAATGCACCAGCCATTAAAAGTTTGGAGATACATAACTGAACCAGAATGAAAAAGTATTTAAATAAAAAATTGCAATGCATATTTTTGACCTCAGCATCTACACTATCTTCTTCAGTCCTGTTAGAGAAGCAGCTCATGTGGCTCCTCATGAAGCTGCTGGTCAGAATGTTCAAAGTATGTAAACCTGCATCAGAGCAAATGAGCTCATTTCTAAAAGACCCTCTAAACATTCTTTAAACACAACAAGATGTTTAATTCTGCTCCAGGAATAATTCCATACCGACTATTCTATAGTTTGATCTCTTCACACTTATTCACTAATATTATTACTATTAATATAATACACATAAGAAAAACATAGGCTGAAACATCATTTTGACTGATACATCTAAAGGTTTACGATTCAAACTAAGTTCTTTAGATTAGAATCACATTAGGTGTGCCTAACCCTTTGACTGGTAGTGCAACCCTAAAGAAATTGGCTTCATATGAATGAAATCTGTGACCCCAAACTTTGGAGGAAGACCCCAGCTCTATGTAGGCAGGTGTTGGTGGGCTTGACGTGGGAGGATGTGGACAGGAGCGGGCGGATGTGATATATGGTTGCAGTGGACGTGTGCAGGCATTAATAAGCGAGCTTAAAAAGGCTTCGACAGAATGCCTACTAAAACTAGAGGAGATCCGGAAGCCTCTCGACTCGGCCGAGGTGCTTGACGTCTACCATCCGCCGCCTGTCAGCCGAGCTGCATGTGCTGAAAGTTTAACTGGGTGCCGGCTCTATTCGGTCGATCAGAGCGTCTCCTTCTGCGCAGGGAAATAATTAATAGGCGCCAGAATAATTTAGATTTACATCCCTGCATCACACGATCAGGCAAGACAGCAGCCTGGCAGTGACAAATGAAAGTTCTCTCGAGGACGTCAGTGCCGGAACTCGCTCACAAATCACGGAGATGACTGGGGTAATTTGCCGAAGCCTTTCCCTTTTTTTAAACCCCCACATCATGTGGAAATGGAACGTTATTCCTTCGCTAAAGCATTGGTGACATTGGTGGGGACCAATGATTCTACACCGCCCCCCCATGGCCAGTTTTTTGATGTTGCTGTTGTTGTTGTGTTCCCTTTGCTCCTTGATAAGATGATAAAGCACTGATATACTAAATATGCTATTCTACGTGCTTGTAAACTATTCTGAATAACAATTCATAATTTAAGTAATGATTTATAAAATGTTACAGTGCTGGCCAAAAGTATTGGCACCCCTGCAATTCTGTCAGATAATGCTTAATTTCTCCTAGAAAATGATTGCAATCACAAATGCTTTGATATTAAAATGTTCATTTAATTTGTCTTCAATGGAAAACCACAAAAAGAATTGTCAAAAAGCCAAATTGGATATAATTCCACACCAAACACAAAAAAGGGGGTGGACAAAAGTATTGGCACCCTTTGAAAAATCATGTGATGCTTCTCTAATTTGTGTAATTAACAGCACCTGTTACTTACCTGTGGCACATAACAGGTGGTGGCAATAACTAAATCACACTTGCAGCCAGTTAAAATGGATTAAAGTTGACTCAACCTCTGTCCTGTGTCCTTGTGTGTACCACATTGAGCATGGAGAAAAGAAAAAAGACCAAAGAACTGTCTGAGGACTTAAGAAGCAAAATTGTGAGGAAGCATGGGCAATCTCAAGGCTACAAGTCCATCTCCAAAGACCTGAATGTTCCTGTGTCTACCGTGTGCAGTGTCATCAAGAAGTTTAAAGCCCATGGCACTGTGGTTACCTCCCTAGATATGGACGGAAAAGAAAAACTGCAGAGAGATTTCAACAAAAGATTGTGCGGATGGTGGATAAAGAACCTCGACTAACATCCAAACAAGTTCAAGCTGCCCTGCAGTTCGAGGGTACAACAGTGTCAACCCGTACTATTCGTCGGCGTCTGAATGAAAAGGGACTCTATGGTAGGATACCCAGGAAGACCCCACTTCTGACCCAGAGACATAAAAAAGCCAGGCTGGAGTTTGCCAAAACTTACCTGAGAAAGCCAAAAACGTTTTGAAAGAATGTTCTCTGGTCAGATGAGACAAAAGTAGAGCTTTTTGGGAAAAGCCATCAACATAGAGTTTACAGGAAAAAAAAGAGGCCTTTAAAGAAAAGAACACGGTCCCTACAGTCAAACATGGCGGAGGTTCCCTGATGTTTTGGGGTTGCTTTGCTGCCTCTGGCACTGGACTGCGTGACCATGTGCATGGCATTATGAAGTCTAAAGACTACCAACAAATTTTGCAGCATAATGTAGGGCCCAGTGTGAGAAAGCTGGGTCTCCCTCAGAGGTCATGGGTCTTCCAGCAGAACAATGACCCAAAGCACACTTCAAAAAGCACTAGAAAATGGTTTGAGAGAAAGCACTGGAGACTTCTAAAGTGGCCAGCAATGAGTCCAGACCTGAATCCCATAGAACACCTGTGGAGAGATCTCAAAATGGCAGTTTGGAGAAGGCACCCTTTAAATCTCAGAGACCTGGAGCAGTTTGCCAACGAAGAATGGTCTAAAATTCCACCAGAGCATTGTAAGAAACTCATTGATGGTTACCGGAAGCGGTTGTTCGCAGTTATTTTGTCTAAAGGTTGTGCTACCAAGTATTAGGCTGAGGGTGCCAATACTTTTGTCCGGCCCATTTTTGGAGTTTTGTGTAAAATGATAATTGATTTAACTTTTTTTCATTCTCATTTGTGTTTTTTCATTGCAAGCAAACTAAATGAAGATATTAATACCAAAGCATTTGTGATTGCAATCATTTTCTGGATGAAATTGAGTATTATCTGACAGAATTGCAGGGGTGCCAATACTTTTGGCCAGCACTGTAAATTAATGTTAAACTAATGACTGACAAAATAAGTCATTTATTTATTTATTTTTGGCCCACCACCACCACCACCCCCTCATCGGAGGACTAGTAGAACTTTATTATTTATTTACTTATTTACACCATTTACAACATTCTCATTCTTAAGCTATGTAACATTTTGGAAAGGGCTGAGGGGGAAATAGGGGAGAGGAATAGATGGTGGACACATACAAAAGGCAAAAAGAAAAAAGAGAAAAAAAAAAGAAAATAATAATAATAATATTAATAAAAAAAAAACAAATATGTAAATACAAATGTATTTGGAGATGTAAATTGAAAGTGCGAATTGATGTGCAAGGTGGGAAAACCCAAAGAAGTAGTTTAGATTTTTTACTCCAGCCATAGTGCAGATGAAACAGGTCTCATACATCAGCAAAAAAGTAAAAGTAGATGGAATTGCATAATCTCTCTCAATGTGTCAATCAAAGAACAAGACATATCTTCATCCAGATAGCGTCGCCACTTTTAAACCAATCAGCAGTCAGTTTACATCTGAACACCTATTAACTTCACTTCAGCCGTAGTGCAAATGAAACAGGTCTCTGACGTATAGAGCTTCAACCGGAGTTAGACCTGCTGCTCTGAGAGACTGTAAGAGAACTGACGGTGGGCAGTTTGTTGTGCAGTTACTTTACAAACCATGTGATTCACAGCTACAGATGATGTTAACCTGCTGGATGCTGTGCGCCAAAGCCTAGCATCACCATTAACGTTATGATGATGATGGACTCATTTTATTAGCGAACTTGACTTTCCACGTTTCTTTGAGAAATAACTCCTCACTCGCTTTTCACATCCATGTGTTGCGCCGTCAGTCTTGCATTTGACCGGAAAGCTTTTTTTCCAGTTTTGGCGCCGCTAACAACCAGACGTAGCTACAGAGTCTCACGTGACAGCAGGATGGGAGACCAGTTCAGAGAAAAGCTTTTTATTCTTGGGATTGCAGTACCAATGTTTCTTTGAGCTCTCACACCCTGGTCTGCCCAGCATAGTCCCTTTATAGGCCAGTCCTTCCTACTCCTTCAGGCCATTTTGGGCTACACCTGGCCACGTCGTAATTCTTTCGGGTGGAGTGGTTCTCGAGCCTAGAAGGTCTAAAGATAACATTGCAGGGTCTTGTTCTTGAGTCTAAAAGGTCTAAAGATAACATCACAGGGTCTTGTTCTCGAACCTAGAAGGTCTAAAGATAACATCGCAGGGTCTTGTTCTAGAGCCTAGAAGGTCTAAAGATAACATCGCAGGGTCTTGTTCTCGAGCCTAGAAGGTCTAAAGATAACATCGCAGGGTCTTGTTCTCGAACCTAGAAGGTCTAAAGATAACATCGCAGGGTCTTGTTCTAGAGCCTAGAAGGTCTAAAGATAACATCGCAGGGTCTTGTTCTCGAGCCTAGAAGGTCTAAAGATAACATCGCAGGGTCTTGTTCTCAAGCCTAGAACGTCCAAAGATAACATCGCAGGGTCTTGTTCTCGAGCCGAAAGGTCTAAAGATAACATCGCAGGGTCTTGTTCTTAAGCCTAGAAGGTGTAAAGATAACATCGCAGGGTCTTGTTCTCGAGACTAGAAAGTGTAAAGATAACATCGCAGGGTCTTGTTCTCGAGCCTAGAAGGTGTAAAGATAACATCGCAGTGTCTTGTTCTCGAGCCTAGAAGGTCTAAAGATAACATCGCAGTGTCTTGTTCTCGAGCCTAGAAGGTCTAAAGATAACATCGCAGTGTCTTGTTCTTAAGCCTAGAAGGTCTAAAGATAACATCGCAGGGTCTTGTTCTCGAGCCTAGAAGGTGTAAAGATAACATCGCAGTGTCTTGTTCTCGAGCCTAGAAGGTGTAAAGATAACATCGCAGTGTCTTGTTCTCGAGCCTAGAAGGTCTAAAGATAACATCGCAGTGTCTTGTTCTCGAGCCTAGAAGGTCTAAAGATAACATCGCAGGGTCTTGTTCTCGAGCCTAGAAGGTGTAAAGATAACATCGCAGGGTCTTGTTCTCGAGCCTAAAAGGTGTAAAGATAACATCGCAGGGTCTTGTTCTCGAGCCTAGAAGGTGTAAAGATAACATCGCAGGGTCTTGTTCTCGAGCCTAGAAGGTCTAAAGATAACATCGCAGGGTCTTGTTCTCGAGCCTGGAAGGTCTAAAGATAACATCGCAGGGTCTTGTTCTCGAGCCTGGAAGGTCTAAAGATAACATCGCAGGGTCTTGTTCTCGAGCCTGGAAGGTCTAAAGATAACATCGCAAGGTCTTGTTCTCGAGACTGGAAGGTGTAAAGATAACATCGCAGGGTCTTGTTCTCGAGCCTAGAAGGTTTAAAGATAACATCGCAGGGTCTTGTTCTCAAGCCTAGAAGGTTTAAAGATAACATCGCAGGGTCTTGTTCTCGAGCCTAGAAGGTTTAAAGATAACATCGCAAGGTCTTGTTCTCGAGACTAGAAGGTTTAAAGATAACATCGCAAGGTCTTGTTCTCGAGACTAGAAGGTGTAAAGATAACATCGCAGGGTCTTGTTCTCGAGACTAGAAGGTCCAAAGATAACATCGCAGGGTCTTGTTCTCGAGCCTAGAAGGTCCAAAGATAACATCGCAGGGTCTTGTTCTCGAGCCTAGAAGGTTTAAAGATAACATTGCAGGGTGTTGTTCTTGAGCCTAGGGTTGCTTGCAACGAGCCCGGAGCCTTCTTGGCCATCTGTCTAATAAGCTTTTAATACATGTTATGATATATATAAAAAAATTCACAATAAGGGAAAGGCACAGCCAATCACAGTGGCCATATGACTCGAGTAGAGCACTTGATTTTACCCTTTCTGCACCTCTAGGTTAATGAGACCTTGACAGATAAGTTGTTTTATTTTTGAAGGGGATCAATTTATTGGTGAGCACATTTCAATAATCGCTTCCGTCCTTGCTAGTTCTACGTCCTTGCGGTTTAATTGTGTAGAATCGAGATTCACATGTTTTCCCACATCTACAGGTCTCAGTTATGCTTTGTTTACATTTCTTCACCAGTCTTGAATTGATATTTTGTTTATGTGTATGAAATTTGGGGGGGAGATGTGGCCCACCCCATTAGATGTGGCCCACCCCAGTAGATGAGGCTGTTATTGTGCACCGCACGCCGCAGCGAGGTGACTCACATGAAAGGTGGAAGCTCAACTGTGGTTAACATCAGCGTTCTCCGCTAAAACAACTCAAATTGTGGCACTAATTGCGCGGCTGCTTTTATTTCTGCCTCGGCGGAATTAACTGAGGTTAAAACAGCCTGACTGGCGGGCTAGACGAGTTGCCACTACACCAATTACTTGCTAAACAAATGTTGACAGGTCACGCATGTGTGTGTGTGTGTGTGTGTGTGTGTATGTATACGTGTGCGAGGGCCTTCTTGCTTATAGTCACTAGAGCCTCCCCGTCGTCTCGCCACCAAAGCAAACACAAATGAAGACAGCAAACTATTAAATGATGAGGATATAAACGAAGTCAGCAAAACGCCTACGCGCTACCCCGAGACTGGTCCTGGTCTCTCATGGGGCTCGATATGATCCCGTAATGAGATCAGATGTCACTTTCGGATATGGATTGCAGAGAAATCCACAGCTAACAAAGACACATCCTCTTTAAAATCAATCCCAGGATACTGTAGATGTAACAAGCAGCAAGGTATGAAATACAGGTTGTGCTGGGGGGGAGGGTGAGGGACCCCCTATGATTAGCTTTTTGGACCCCCCAATTGCCATAAAACCAACTTAAAAATGTATAAACTTATTATCACTGTTTAGATGCTTCCCCCACCAATCAGTGACCTCCTGTTTATGATATTCTAAACTAACTAGTGCCGCAGCACTGGTCTGCCTCAGGGTGGTGCTGTAGCTAAACTTGGTTAGCCAGATAGTCCTTTAATACACAGCAGCTGTAACCATGAAAAACTTTACAGCGTGCTGCTACATAGGCCTAAATTTGAAAACTTGTCTAACTCCAAGAGATCAACATAAAGAGTGAAGGATTAGTCAATTATTAGTCTTTAGACAATGCTAACGAACATCTCATCAGTGTCTGTATGGGGTTAGTATGGTCTCCCAGTGTCTGCGTGGAGTGTGTATGGTCTCCCAGTGTTTGTGTGAAGAAGGTATGGTATTTCAGTGTCTGTGTGAAGAAGGTATGGTCTCTCAGTGTCTGTGTGGAGAAGGTATGGTCTCCCAGTGTTTGTGTGAAGAAGGTATGGTCTCCCAGTGTCTGTGTAGAGTGTGTATGGTCTCCCAGTGTCTGTGTGGAGTTTTGATGGTCTCCCACTGTCTGTGTGGAGTGTGTAGGGTCTCCCAGTGTCTGTGTGAAGTTTGGATGGTCTCTCAGTGTCTGTGTGGAGAAGGTATGGTCTCCTAGTGTTTGTGTGAAGAAGTTAAGGTTCTTCCAGTGTCTGTGTGGATTGTGTATGGTCTCCCAGTGTCTGTGTGGGGTTTGTCTGGTCCCCCAGTGTCTGTGTAGAGTTAGTATGGTCTCCCAGTGTCTGTGTGAAGTGTGTATGGTCTCCCAGTGTCTGTGTGGAGTGTGTATGGTCTCCCAGTGTCTGTGTGGAGAAGGAATGGTCTCCCAGTGTCTGTGTGGAGTTTGAATGGTATCCCAGTGTCTGTGTGGAGTGTGTATAGTCTCCCAGTGTCTGTGTGGAGAAGGTGTGGTCTCCCAGTGTCTGTGTGAAGTTTGGATGGTCTCTCAGTGTCTGTGTGGACAAGGTATGGTATCCCAGTGTCTGTGTGGAGAAGGAATGGTCTCCCAGTGTCTGTGTGGAGTTTGAATGGTATCCCAGTGTCTGTGTGGAGTGTGTATAGTCTCCCAGTGTCTGTGTGGAGAAGGTGTGGTCTCCCAGTGTCTGTGTGAAGTTTGGATGGTCTCTCAGTGTCTGTGTGGACAAGGTATGGTATCCCAGTGTCTGTGTGGAGAAGGTATGGTTCCCCAGTGTCTGTGTGGAGAAGGTGTGGTCTCCCAGTGTCTGTGTGGAGTTTAGATGGTCTCTCAGTGTCTGTGTGGAGAAGGTATGGTCTCCCAGTGTCTATGTGGAGTTTGTACAGTCTCGGTATGGTTGTAAAGTATACAGAGAATCAGATGAACTACAGCCTGTAATACAGAGTTTTCCTATATGGTCAGTGGAGCTGATATACTGGACAGCGAGTGTAGACACAAGGAGGTGTAGTGAATTAAGCAGCTGGTCAGTGTATCTTGCCGTTGTGCTAAATGTGAGATCAATGACCACTATTAGCTGCTAATGTCCCCTAATGTCCCTTCCTTCTCTGCAGTTCTGTAAATAATGAGAGGGTAAATGATATATGTTGTATGGTCTCCCAGTGTCTGTGTGGAGTTTGTTTAGTCTCCCAGTGTCTGTGTGTAGTTTGTATGGTCTCCCAGTGTCTGTGTGTAGTTTGTATGGTCCCCCAGTGTCTGTGTGGAGTGTGTATGGTCTCCCAGTGTCTGTGTGGAGTTTGTTTAGTCTCCCAGTGTCTGTGTAGAGTTTGTGTGTTCTCCCAGTGTCCATGTGGAGTGTGTATGGTCTCCCAGTGTCCGTGTGGAGTGTGTATGGTCTCCCAGTGTCTGTGTGGAGTTTGTATGGTCTCCCAGTGTCTGTGTGGAGTTTGTGTGTTCTCCCAGTGTCCGTGTGGAGTCTGTATAATCTCCTTGTGTCTGTTTGGAGTCTGTATGGGGTTTCCTTTCCACAGTCTAAACACATGCAGTCAGGTGAGCTGGAGGTGCCTAATTGCCCCGCGAGGTTGTGAGTGTGTATGTATATGTCTGTATACCTGCCCTGCGACAGACTGGTGCCTTGTCCAATTTGTTTCCTGCCTAATGACCTTCAGGATAGGCTCCAGCAAACCCCCCTTCTTCCACAACTCCTCTAACTCAGCCCCAGATTATTAACGTGTAAATCCCAAAAACATAATATGACTCATTACTCAGTAATCACAAAGAATTTAATGTAAACTAGTTGGGTTATTCATAGTTTATAGAAATGTGTAGTAAAACTTTGGGTCCACCGGTGGGCCCTGGATCTGGAAGGGGTTAACTGGTTGCTATGCAATGTACTTAGTCAGCTTTTACATTGAATTAGTAAGTCGAGCAGCATTAATGTCCATGAAGCATTCAGCGTTCAGTGTCCATAAGCATTATGTAATTATACATAGGGCAGACTGCAGAGATGAGATATAATAGATGCAGAAGATTATCTCTAGCACCCTAAATTAAGTATGATCTTCTCGGAAGGGGCTGTTTTGTCTGCAATGCTGCCTCTATGTAGTGTCCTTGCAGAGTTCATTGTCGTCATGATGACTGTATCGGCCTCACTTTCTTTTCTTGAAGCCCTACTGAGTCCCACACACACATCTACACTAGCTTTCATATTACAGAGCAGTAAATCAAAGAGCCACTGGATATGACAATATGATGTGATTAATGGCCACAACAGCTTACACGAGCAGTACAAACCAGTTAATAATCACCGCCGAGAAGTTCTCATTTCTCAACTCGCACAAATCAGCATGTTTATAATCATGAATGTCAATAAGTATTTCTAATACAGTGAAATAAACAGAAAGCCAATTGTTCAAAGGTCCCTCATAGTGGAAGCCAATGGGCAGTTAAACTCCACAAACAAGCATCTGAAATACATAAGTTTGGACACACCTAACTAAATATATATATATATATATATATATATATATATATATATATATATATATATATATATATATATATATATATATAATCATTACTGTCCAATGAAAAATAAGTATCTTCAAAATTGCAACTTTACAGGAGAGAACAAAAACATACTTCACTTTTAATGTAATGTAGCTTAATTAAACCAGAATTATCTCCAAGCTATTTTGCAGCACACATTTTGATCTTAATGCATTGACGTTTGAATAGTGAATTTAGAGCCCATGTGCAAAATTATTACCGAAACAAACATTTGACTGTATTTAAATCTAAAAATGAGAATGTATATTTTTATAAGAGCTATAAAACCAATAAACCTGTTTATCAGAACAAGATCTCAGCATCTACACTATCTTCTTCAGTCCTGTTAGAGAAGCAGCTCATGTGGCTCCTCATGAAGCTGCTGGTCAGAATGTTCAAAGTATGTAAACCTGCATCAGAACAAATGAGCTCATTTCTAAAAGACCCTCTAAACATTCTTTAAACACAACCAGATGTTTTATTCTGCTCCAGGAATAATTCCATACCGACTATTCTATAGTTCTGATCTCTGCAATTATTAAGCTTTTTCATATTTTGATTTCTTCCAGATCTTCAGCATGTAACTCGGCCTGCAGTTTTAGAGATACCTACACTACGTTTTAGCTCCAGATTGTCCGGTCTGATTGTGTGATTCGGGCTTGTATACAAATTTTGATCGGATGAACAGATTCTGGAAAAGAACAAATTTTTTACTGAACTTCTGCTCGCCCAACAGACACAGTTTCACATAAATTAACTCAGGGTAGACCCCTGACCACGACTGCAGTGTTGGTTTGACCCGAGCGCACCCAAACATTACGCCTTTGTTAAACTTACAGCCACCAAACTGCCTGTACTCACTCAGGGCAGGTCTCCAAACACACTGACCAACACTCCTCTACTTGTTGTTTATTCATCCTTCATTCCTCTTCCTTCAGGAAATACACGTTTCTAGTTCACTAATATTATGATTATAAAAATAGTACAAAAAAAAACTGGATACGGGTGTCATCACGAGAAGTGCTGGAACAATAGCAGCAGCATCTCAGTTTACCATAAACCTCTGTGTCCATGAACCCCCGGATCTCCTCCCCTTGTCTATAGGGGAGTAAGAAAGAGAACTTCTGTTTTATCTGGGTTTAAAAGAAAGATGTTCTACCGCACACAGTGTCTTATATCTTTCATAGAATCTTCTGTCTTATTTAATCTGAATTTATCGTCTGGGTTGGCTGGTATGTACTGCTGTGTATCATCAGCGTAGCAGTGAAAACTGATTCCATCTCTTCTTATAACTGAAACTAATGGCAACATGTACACTACAGCTTAAATAAGTTTATGATCACTTTAGAATTTAATTTCATGCAATTTTCATGCAATTCACAAACAATACTGTCCATTTCTCAATTAATGTAAGTGTATCAGATGATTTTTAAAGAATATAAATGTTTGTATTAAAGTCTATTTTTGTATAAAGGCTTATTTTGCATATAGTCCTATTATCAGCAATTCTCAGTCCTCTGTCTAAATCTCCTGGTACGACCGCCAATCCAAGTTAAGGATGTTATTGGACTAATTGGTTGTTAGGACACTCTTGCTCAATTGTGATGCACAGCTGAAAAACATTCTACTAATAAGTGAGTATAAAAGGGAACAACATTCTAGGTTAGTTTAGTATCTGAAGATCAGCAGTTGATGGCTGTGGCTTGCTGACCGACTCACAATGACCAGAAAGAAACAACTTTCTTTAGAGACCCGTCAGAACATTGTTGTGTTGAGGAAGAAGATACTCCATTAAAACAAGAACATTTCACTGTGATCCCAAACTGTGGGGCGGTAGTGTATAATACGAATAACTGAGGACCTAAAACTACAGAGGAGTGTGTGCTGGTGCAAGGTTTTGGTATATTCGCTTTTTTTCTTTACTATTAATAGCTCCTCTAAGGGTTAAAGTGACCCTCCATGTTTACAGTGACATCATGTGTCTCAGTGTGCCAGTTTAATTCTCAGACTTTATTTTGAGTAACAAGAAAATCCGCGCATTGGAAGCAAGTGGCAGAAGTTTTGGCCGGACCCCAGTCCTGGCTGACTGCGGGCTGGTCCGGCTCTGTCCCGCTGGTTTATGCCGCTGCGGATCCAGAAAAATCACTGCGGGGATTTAGGCTGGATGAGCCCGTGTAATCCACCGCACTGATACTTCCACAAATCCCCAATTTAATTATATTCCATCCTCCCCACCCATTTCGCCGCATCCGTCCGGAAGCCTAATTCCCGCACAATGTCCGGTGGATTTTGCAGCGTAGCACTTACTCGCAGTACAATTCCACCAGAATGGTCCAAAACATATACGGCGGTCCCTTCTTAGCTGCTCATTTGAAAAAAAAAGGCCTTTTTAGAGGAGCGCGCTTGCCGAGATAGAGAGGCTCTGCTTCTCTGTAGCGTTGAGCTGGCAAATCCCAACACCTAGCTGGTCTTCAGAAAGATCTGTTTCCAGGAAACAAGCGTGGGAAGAAGTTCAAGATGTCTCGTCATATTCAGACAAATAGTCAGGGCACAAACTAACACAAGCGGTTTTGATTTGTTTTGCGGCGGAATTCCACTTTAAAGGGAATTGTTTTCCGAGGGGTTTTTGCAGCAGAGACGCTGTCAGTCTGTTGCTGCACAGCAATTGCTGACAGCACTCAAATCCCAACAAGGCTTTTGCTAGCACAGCATCTTTGAGACCCACATTCAGGATAAACTCCTGATACGCTGTATCGCAGGCTGGTGCAGGTTTTGACGGCTGCACGGTTGAAAACTTTGTTTGACTGTGAAACTGTTTGCTGTTTCTTAAATACGTTAATCATTTAATGGCTTTCGGTCTTAACTGTGTTGAATAATTGTGTCTATAGTTAGTGTCTATATAATTACGAAAGTAAAAAAGGTTATAGTTAAAAATAATAACTATTATTTAATTATTAGAGTAAACAAGAGAAAGTATAATTCTTTATATTTTATAATTAGTTATGAAATAATTTAATAATAAAAGTAAAAAAAGAGAAGGTATAGTTATTTATATTTTATGATTATTTCTAAAATAATTTAATTATAAAAGTAAAAAAAGAGAAAGTATAATTATTTGAAAATCACCTCAGGGGTCAACCACTGAAAAATAACATTCCCAGCTATGAATGTCTAGCAGTAAATAAGGAAAGTAAAGAAGCCAGAAACACAACATATACGATGACAGACAACCACAGGAACTAAGACAGAGATATAAACAGGACAAAGCAAACTAGACACACCTGGAACAGGTGAGGGGCGTGACAAGAGATAGGAGAAAAGGAGGAGCTAGCAACCAAAACAAACCGAAGCCCTCTCGCTGGACAGTTCTCTACCTTTGTTTACACTCTCATGTCATGTTCCATGTGCTTCTGTTTGTTTTGGTTGCTAGCTCCTCACTCTACCTGCTTCTAGTTTGTTCGTTCTGCCTTTGTCGTCTATTTGTCTGGAGGCGAGGAGACAACAAAGGCAGGACGTACGGAGGGCGGACACAAACTCAAGTTAAATTAAAAATATTTTAATGAAACCAAAACAAAAACAAAACACAAAATATATACAGAGACTAAACGAGGGAAAATGAGTTACAACTGGGAATAGTAGGCAGGGCCACAGATGGGAAACAGATAAGGGGCGGAGACAAGGAGCACATGACAAAAACAAACAATAGCACATGAGATTGACAGGGGAATGAAAACCCTAACCCTAACCCAAGAACACACTTACTATACATTTAAATACAAGGTTTATTTATTTATTTATTATTATTATTATTATTATTATTATTATTATTATTATTATTGCCATATCTATGATGGCAGGTGTTTAGCACTGGGTTTGATTCCCCAACTATGAACGTCTAGCATAAAAGAAGGAAAGTAAAGAAGTCAGAGGGAATTTGGGCTTATAAGACATACAGAGTGACTAAATAACTCAGTTTGCAGAAAAATCACTAGATATAAAAAAGTCCAGAGGAACCCACAGCTGCATTCAGTATACTGAACATCATACTGAACTACCTGATGTCAGCAGTTGTGGGCTGAAGGTTAGGGATCTGGTCTTGTGATCTGAAGGTTGCTGGTTCAATTCCCTAGACCAACAGGTTATGACTGCAATGCCCTTGAGCAAGACGCCTAACAGCTCCCTGGGTACTGTGTTTAGGGCTGCTCACTGCTCCAGGCAAGTGTGTTCACTGCCTCCTAGTATGTGTGTTCACTAGTGTGTGTGTATATGTGGGTGTTTCAATGAACGGATGGGTTAAATGTGGAGGTCAAAAAACGAGTAGCAAGCAATTCTAATTCTTACTACACTGCACATGCATATACAAGCAATCCGCTAACCGCCTCTGTTTACTTGACCTGTTTTGTTGGATTTCTAAGTGTAAACAAATCAATTACTATAATAAATGTAAATAAGTGTAAAGAGAGAGGTGCAAGCCTTGTTTATTGGAGTCCATGGTGAAAAGGAACAGAAACACCAAACAACTAGACACTAAGCAGGAGCTAGACTACACTTAAGAGTATGACAGTCTCACACATTAACAGTAACAGAGTAACAAGACGATAAACATCATAACATCATAAACATGACATATACAATGACAGACAACCACAGAGAGCCAACAAAGAGCTATAAATAAAACAAAGGGAAACTGGGAGCAGGAGAGGGGCGTAATAAGAGGGAGGAGACAAGGAGGAGCTTGCAACGAAAACAAACAGAAGCACATGGAACATGGCATGAAAGTATAAAACAAAGGCAAAGAACAGACCGGAAAGGAAACATGACATTATTATTATTGTTATTATGGATAATGTAGTGTAAATGTAAGGAGTATAAAGTACTGATAATGGAGTGTAAATGTAAGGAGTAGAAAGTACTGATAATGGAGTGTAAATGTAAGAAGTATAAAGTACTGATAATGGAGTGTAAATGTAAGGAGTAGAAAGTACTGATAATGGAGTGTAAATGTAAGAAGTATAAAGTACTGATAATGGAGTGTAAATGTAAGTAGTAGAAAGTACAGATAATGGAGTGTAAATGTAAGGAGTATAAAGTACTGATAATGGAGTGTAAATGTAAGTAGTAGAAAGTACAGATAATGGAGTGTAAATGTAAGGAGTAGAAAGTACTGATAATGGAGTGTAAATGTAAGGAGTAGAAAGTACAGATAATGGAGTGTAAATGTAAGGAGTATAAAGTACTGATAATGGAGTGTAAATGTAAAGAGTAGAAAGTATTGATAATGGAGTGTAAATGTAAGTAGTAGAAAGTACTGATAATGGAGTGTAAATGTAAGGAGTATAAAGTACTGATAATGGAGTGTAAATGTAAGGAGTATAAAGTACTGATAATGGAGTGTAAATGTAAGGAGTATAAAGTATTGATAATGGAGTGTAAATGTAAATAGTAGAAAGTACTGATAATGGAGTGTAAATGTAAGTAGTAGAAAGTACAGATAATGGAGTGTAAATGTAAGGAGTAGAAAGTACTGATAATGGA